>RJWJ010033438.1:0-17907 GCA_004363605.1 Indri indri | reverse complement strand
CTATATATTCTTTTGGCCCCCATTTGTATTTTTTATTACATTTCTGTTTAGCCATAAAAAAAATCAGTATTGTTTTATGTATTTTTTGACTTTCCATAAATGTTCAAAATGATATATATATTATTCTGCAGCCTGGTTTTTTTTTCTCTGAATGTTATTAAATTCTACCCGCACTAATCTGTGGATAGCCAGCTTGTTTGTAATTGTTGTACAATATTACGTCATATAAATATGCTATAAATTTTTACCCATTTCTTATGTGATGGGACTTCTTTTGCTAGCTTCACATCTTTGCTCCAGCTGTATTCGATCTCCGATGTGCCACATGCCCAACTCTGGGCCTCTCCCCTGCTGCTGCTTCTGCTGGGAATACCTCCCTCCACTCCCCTCATCCCTCGTCCATGTTCCCAGCACCCACTGCCTGGCTGACTGCAATATTTAGGAATTAGCACAGACCTTTCTTCCCTCATCATGCCTCGCCTTTCCCAGATTGTTGTAAGGATTCGCATTTCAAAAATAATTAGGGGGATGGGGGGGCAAATCAACAACTAAAGGACACGGGGAGCACTAAGGGGGGGGGGTTGGAAGGGCATGCCTTAAACCCGCACTTGGGTGTGGCAAAGGCATAACGTGTAACTGTAGTGTTTGTACCCTCACAATACCCTGGAATAAAAAAAACAAAAAAATAAAAAAATAAAATAAAAAATAAAACGGCAAATAAAGAACTGGAAGAAAATATTTGTTGCACATACATATAATAAAGGATTAGTAGCCTTAAAATTATAATAATATGAAGCTGATCATGTGTAGCCCATATTTCCTATACTTTTCTGTGTGATAATTAAAGTTCTCAATAAAAAGTTAAAACAAGGGGGAAAAAAAAAATAAGACCTGAATTTGAAAGTGTTTTATAGACTCAATTGAGTTCTATACAAAAGTGAAATACTGGTGAAGTACATCTTGTAAATCCTTTGCATTAGATTTCAGCAAAATGAAAAGTAAAAGTCAACTTTGCCCAGTTCTTGGTAGATCTGTTTCCTCAACACTAGATTAAAAACTAGTTGTTAATAAAGCTAAATGCGCATTTTATATTCCCTTTTCTACACATTTCACTGAATCATTTCTTATTAGAATAGAAAAAATGTCCCCTGATTTAAAAATTTGGTGATAATGCTCCAGAATGCATGGAAAAAAAGAAAATTTGTCTTTTTTGAATTAGCAAGTGGAAAACATTTTTTTAAATTAGTGGCATTGCTTTGCAAAATGTACTTTGTTCATTTGTTGTGATGACTGTACTTGAGTTTAAATTATTTATGATGAGACTTTATACTATATTTTATAGTCTGAGTAATATGAATCCTTACTGAAGCTCTTTGCTAGTAAATCTTTGCTTAGAAGCATTCAAGATCATCAGTTTTGAGTGAGGATTTCCAGAATTAGTAGAAGAATTAGTGCATTTTAGCATACCTGATACATATTAAGTTCAGTTCTGAGGAATATAAATCTCTATGAATAGCCCAGAGAAGTTTTGGTTTATTTCATGTTATTATTTTTTATTTGTAAAAAAGATGTTTCTGTTTCTGATGCACAAGACGTTTTATGGGTAACACTCATTAGGGTTAATGGGAGTAAGATGCAAAAATCTCTCCTGCTTTGTGAAAAGTACAGGCCCCATAATGTTTCCAGGAGGAATACTCTGAAACCTTCATAAAACATTTATATCAGTTGAATAGAAAAAAAAAAAAAAGAAAAGAAAAAACCTCCTTTAATAAAACATTTGCCCCTATTACACTATGCTGCTTTAGAATTTTATTTATTCAAGATTCATGTGCAATAAATTTGCATTACATGTAGATTTTGCACAGAATGAGAGCATGCCAATCCCCTCATGTTATAAAGAAAGATAACATCCTACACAACAAAAGTGAGGATTTTGATGGAAACTTGCCTGTTTCTCCACTGTCCTGGGTTTATGTGTATGTCATTCCTAATTTGGATTCAAGATATCAGTCTTAATAAGATAAAGAAGTAGATAAAGCCTGTGCTTATTTAACTTTCTGAGTAAGGAGTTAGTAAACTGTAAAACCCAAAATTTATAATGGGGACAATAAATGGCCCATTTAAAAAAAAAAAACAAAACACATCTACAGAAAAATGACACACTAAATTTATTTTGTAGTATTATCTTATTTGGATTCTATGTTAAATCCCATAATTTAGCAGGAATTTTAGAAATATGCTAGAATTTTTATAAAGGAATTACAACATAATATAAAGGTTTTTTTTGAAAAGTCTCTAAGTAAAAAAATAATAAAAAATCACAAAAAGAAAAATTGCCTTTATATATTATTTCATATTACATATATGTATAACTTTATAAATTCTAAGAATATATCATTATTTCTGGTCATCATTTTAAAAAGATTGTGGATATTTTGATAGTGTTTAAAAGGTAGAGCAGTATACAGTTAATGTTTAAATATCTTGAGTAAAATATGTCATTCTTCTTGGGGAAATGTTAAAGTGTTGAACATCTATGTTCTCCACAAGTAAATAACACATTATATGGCTACGTTATGACCAGATTATATCTATTAGTTACTGCTGTGCACCATGTAAATCTCTAGATTCCCCTGGGAAATGAGAAAATCATTTCAGACTTCAATAACTAACAATCAGTTATTGCTCTGGGCAATAATAAAGCTGAGTGCAATTACCTAAAGTGAAGTTAGCAGTGTAACAAATGAAATACAGATTTTTTTTCCTCTCTCTTAAAATAAACGTAGCATCTCCTCATCCCACACTACTGTGTATTATAATAGGGTCTTCCAAACAGTGCATTGTCTAAGTAGTCTATTTGAGATTTGAAATATATGTGATTAAAAGTTATAAAATTACTTTATATAATGTCACTTACTTAGTTGGTGCTCAACAACAACAAAACAACAAAACGACCCAGAACAACAAATAAAAAAACAAAAAAACAAAACCAGTAAGACCCACAAAACTGGAAACAAAAAACATTTATTTTATTTAACAGATTTACTAGACAGATTAGTATCTTTAAAACTACTGAATTTTCTCAATGAAGATGATAAAACGTTTTTTCCTAGTCTTTGTTCATATAGCAAAATGACCAGAATGAAAAATGATAAAATCATCTTCAGAGTTAGTAATAATGGGCTTACATATATGTATATCATTACCTACATTATGAATGTATTTATTGAAATGAATATTAAAGAGAAAGAAGTGTTTCACAATAATGGCTAATTTACAAATTTCACTCTTAGAATTTCTTTTTTCTATAACATTATTTATCCAAAATTGATTTCTAATTCATTATTTGCATATATTTCCAATTTGTCACAACAGAATGCAATTATACTGAAACAGATTTCCCAGTAGAAAGTTAATCCTGCTGTTTCACATTTTGTTTAACCATTTTTTATGTATAATTGTAGTCTGTGTTTTGGCATAGACCACTCCTGAAACAGTAGATTTTCTGGCAATTTGGCTGTTAGCATACATTTGGTGGTGAATATAGCCTTTCATTAGCTCTGTATTCAAATAGCACTGCCAAAGTATTTTTCATGTTCTTTACTCATTTCTGTTTATAATAAATCCTTGGAAGCTTGAAGCTGACATCTGTTTTCTGAAGTAATCCTTTCTCTTTCCTCTGTATGGGCACATACTGACTTATTATTGTAGGGTTGTTTATTAGACTAGGGCTGCTAGCAATTATTATTATTTAAGGAAAATGGATTGTTTTGTGGGGAAAAACACATAGGAAAATTGCATGAATAATGTTACCAAAGGATATGTAAAAATTGGCACGTACAAACATTGACGGCATCTGCTTAACCGCATATTTATATTCTGTAATTTTATTATATGTTGAGTAATTTGAGGGATGCTTCTATTTCTCAGACCACACCATGTGAAAATAAAATTCATGTACCAGAATAAAATCATTATTGAATTTGCTTGTTTAAAAGCCCTAGTTTAATTCCTTTATCTCATTGAAGTTGATTCTTCTTTTTTTCCTTCGCCCCAACTTCCCTTTCTCATTATCATCTTTTCTCTCATTAGCATTTATTGACCACAGGCTGTGTTCCAGGCCCTGTAGCTTACTTAGGCCAAGCAAAGTTTAGTAAGATATGTTTCCTAACCACAAGAAGCGCACTAATAAGAAAGAGAGACACAGAAATGGACAATTACAATTATTTTTTTAAATTGGATGAGAGTCACTCTAAATAATCAATGTTACTCAAAAGAGTCTTACTTAATAAGCATATTTACTCTTTAATTAGGGATTTTCTGAAGGTAGAATATTGAGGAGACTGTGCATTTCTCTCCAGCCCCCCATCGCCATTGAGTGATCAAAAGCTTTCATAATGTTAAAATCTTAGAAATATTCCATTAGTGTACCCCGGACGATTCTGAAAAGATTTAGCAATGCCAGTTTGGTTGATTCCTCTTGTGTAAAACGTCACATTTCTCAGACACTCCTTTCACGCTATGTACTTATGCACGAAGATTTCACTATGCCAGTGGTTTTCAACTTTAGCATGCCTCTGAATCACCTCGCAGGGGTCCCCAACTTATGGTGAATTGTATAATTATTTCATTATATATCACAATGTAATAATAATAGAAATAAAATACACAATAAATGTAATGCACTTGAATCATCCCTAAACCATCCTCCCTTTCCCCAGTCCGTGGAAAAATTGTCTTTCATGAAAACAGTCACTGGTGCCAGAAAGGTTGGGGACCTCTGACTAGAGTACTTGTGAAAAGGGGTTGCTGAGACCCACCCACCACTGTTTCTGATTCAATAGGTCTCCAGTAAGGTCTGAAAATTCACATTTCTGAAGAGTTCTCAAGTGATACTGATGTTGCTGGTGCCAGTACTACACTTTGAGAACTATTACATTATATTATTTAGGCACATTTTTATCCTTTGATTGAGAGGGCTTAGTAAAGAAACCAAATTTTACTGACAAAATGTTATTAGAATTCAAGATTTAAGCAGATGCACCTGAGTCTCAGGAGATGGTGAATTAGTGATGATTTACTGTCTGTTTTGGTATCAATGTACAATTATTGGCAAGATTTGAAATATATCTAACTTTTGGTTTAAAATTAAAGAACAAAAAAAGCGTAATTAAATATTGGGGCAATTTTCCAATAGTTTTCTAGTTCAGTGTTCCTTAACCATTTCTGAGGGTGAACACCAAATTTGACACCAGATATTCACTACTGTAATGAAGAATTTGCTGTCCTGAAACCACTGTGTCCACCTGTGACTGCAACCACTACTTCTCTTTCCAATTTATGCATTCTTGAGATTTTGGCATATAGACCGAATCTCAGACACTGTGTTTTGCGTGATTGTCAGCTAAGATATTTCCTGTGCATTTGTCTGGACTTAGGATGTTTTCTAGCACAAAGAAAAGATAGAACAGTAATTATTTTTAATGCAAAACGAAAAGTCTAAAAAACCTGCCTTACAACAAAGTTCCTGCCTTAAGGCTTACAGAAGTATGATTGATCCATCTAATTTCAAGAGTCCAAAATTAGCCCATAATTCTCTCCCAGCCATTTCTACTTTCTTTCTTATTCCCTTGGTTTTTCGTTTTTAATTTTTTTATTTCTTACCTTCACAGTTCAGTGTTTGGAATCTGTTGCATACCTTGTCTAGATCTCTTTCTCTGGCTTACAAATATTTCCCCTCTCTCCCAACTCTCCCATCACCCGTTTCTATCTTTTGTTCTCATTATCTGTATATATCTTGGTTTTGATATATCTACAGAAGGTAAGAAAATGGATTTTAGATTTAGGCAAGGTATGAATCCAATCCTTCCCAATTAGTAGTTGTTTTACTTGGATCAAGTTTCTTAACCTCTCTGGTCCTTAGTTACCTCTATAAAATAGGGCTAATGCCCACCTCACAGTTTTATGGTCATGGTTGAATGATAAAACGTTTGTAGATTACAGCCCAGTCTTTGGCACATAGTAAATGCTTACTTGATGAAGTTCTTCCTATGTCTCCTGTTCTCCATTACCCACAAGTTTTGTCCCCATAAGATTTACATTGCTAGGATCTTCATTTTTCAATTCCTTCTACCACCTCCCTGACCAGAGAGGGGGATCTGAAAATGCTGATGTTGTTCTATGATGATATGTTTCTATAAAGAAATAAACTGTGTTTCACCTAAACCTTATCATTGAGTTGCAGCTTTAAATGTTAGCCACAACCACCATCAGCTTTTTCTCATCTGCGTCTTTCCTGGTGAAGAAATTATTTTTTACCTGTGAGTTTTATAGTTAAAATAGTAAATATTGTTGTAAACAGGTTTACATTTACTTTCACTGCTTTAGATCACACAGTGCTGCCATTAGATCTGGATAAGAGGGACTCCTGTAATTAGAGGCATGACAAGATACACACACACACACACACACACACACACACATACACAAACACACATGGGCATCTATGACACTCAAAATCCTGCACTTTACATTGGCACAGAATGACTACTACCCTAAAACATCCATCTCTATAAGTAACACTGTTTTGGTGCCAGTAAAAGACTATGCTAAGATGCATTGTGGGTTATGCCATAGCTGACACGCTTCAAAGTGCATGGGGAATTTGAGTGGCAAAAGCACTTAGTTAAGAGAAATGGCAAATTAATTGTCAAATTCTTCCTTTCAAATAGCGTAAATGTGGCAGATACTTGCACAATTAAGTGTTATTTTCTGGGAGTCCAAGCATACATTTTTCTCTCTTTACGTTCCAATTTGTGTTTCTAAACATTTTTATGAATTAATGCAGTATTTACAATAGTCGCACATGGTGGCTGAGAAATATTTTGCTATATTAAACTATTTATATTACTCATAAATTTCTATATATGTAGTTGTAAAGTATGACATTGATACTCTACATTAAATGGGTGTTAAACTAGAATTACAAAGGTTCATCCTTAGAAAATTATTTAACGAGATTTAATAACATTTTAAAAAATACATTTTAAATTTCACTTTATTTAAATAATTTTAATTTAAAAATATATATTAATTATAATTTGCACTTATTTTTTAATGTTAATGATTTTGAATAGGTTAGAAGAAAAACATTCTTTCGAACATACATTAAAATGATTTTAGTGCTTTAACTATCTGTTTATATATTTTTATTTTTAATTAACAAACAATAATTGTACATATTTATGGGGTACAATGTGATGTTTCAATACATATATATTAATACATTGAGTAATGATCAGAACAGGGTAATTAAGCATATGCATCTGCCTCAAACATTCATCATTTCTTTGTGGTGATAAAATTTTGAAATGTACAATACATTTTTGTTAACTACATTCACCCTACTACTCAATAGAACACGAGAACTTATTCCTCCTATCTAATTGTAATTTTGTACCCATGGACTAATCTTCCTCCATCCCCCCTCCCTCCCACTATCCCCAGTATCTCCTAACTGGTAACCATTTTTCTAGTCTCTCCTTATTTGCGGTCAACTTTTTTAGATTCTACATCTAAGCGAGATCATGTGGTATTTGTCTTTCTGTGTTTGGCTTATTTCACTTAACATAATAGCATCCAGGTTCATCCATGTTGTTGCAAATGACAGGATTTCATTCTTTTTTATGGCTGAATAGTAGAATTCCATTGTATAGATTTACCATCTAACAATACTTAGATTGATTCTGTATCTTGGCTATTGTGAATAATGCTGTGATAAACTGAGAGAGTGGATATTTCTTTGACATACTGATTTCATTCCTTTGGATGTATACTCAGCAGTGGGATTCTGGATCACATGGTAGTTCTATTTTTATTTTCTTGAGGAACATCCATACTGTTTTCCATAATAGCTGTACTAATTTGCATTCCAACCAATAGTGTGTAAGAGTTTGCTTTTGTCCAAATTCTTACCAACGCTTGTTATCTTTTGTCTTTTTGATAATAACCATTCTAACTGGAGTAAGGTGATATCTCATTGTGGTCTTAATATACATTTCCCTGATGATTGGTGATGTTGAGCATTTGTTTTTCATATTCCTGCTGGCCATGTGTATGTCTTCTTTTGAGAAATATCTATTAAGACTCTTTGAATATTTTTAATATGAGTATCTGTTTTTTGCTATTGAGCTGTTAGAGTCCTTTGTATATTCTGAATATTAACCCCTTGTCATATGTACAGTTTGCAAATATTTTCTCCCATTCTATAGGTTGTCTCTTCATTCTGTTTTTTCCTTTGCTGTGCAGAAGCTTTTTAGTATGATATAATCCCATTTGTCTATTTCTGCTTTTGTTGCCTGTGCTTTTGAGGTCTTATCCAAAAAATCCTTTTCCTTTCCAATGTCGTGAAGCAATTCCTCTATGTTTTCTTTTAGTATTAACAGTTTTATAGTTTCAGGTCTTACACTTAAATCTTTAATCCATTTTGAGTCAATTTTTGTATGTGGTGAGAGATAGAGGTCTAGTTTCATTCTTCTGCATGTGGATAAACAATTTTCCCAGCACTGTGAAAAGACTGTCCTTTCCCCACTGTGTGTTCTTGGCACCCTTGTTGAAAATCAGTTGGCTGTAGATGCATAGATTTACTTTTGAACTTCTGAGCTCTCTATTCTCTTCCATTGGTCTATATGTCTGATTTTATGACAGTACCATGCTGTTTTCATTACTATAGCTTTGTAATATGTTTTGAAGCCAGGTATTGTGATGCCTCCATCTTTGTTCCTTTTGCTCATGATTGCCATGACTATTTGGGGTCTTTTCTGGTTCCAAGATTAGTATTGTTTTTTTCCATTTCTGTGAAGAATATCATTGATATTTTGATAGGGACTTCAATGAATTTGTAGATGACTTTGGCAAATACGAACATTTTAGCAACATTAATTCTTCAAATCCATGAACATGGGATATCTTTCCATTTATTTGTGTCCTCTTCGATTTCTTTTGTCAATGTTTTATAGTTTTCAGCATATATATCTTTCAGTTCCTTGGTTAAATTTATTCTGAGGTATTTTTTCATAGCTATTGTAAATAGGATTGTTTTCTTGATTTCTTTTTCACATAGTCCACAAATAGCATACAAAATGCCACTGATTTTTGCATGTTAATTTTTTATCCTGAAACTTTACTAAATTCATTTATTGTTCTACAAGGTTTTTGGTAGTCTTTAGGATTTTATGTCTATAAGATCATGTCATTTGCAACCAGGAACAATTTGATTCTCTCTTTTCCACTTTAGATGCTTTTATTTCTTTCTATTCCCTAATTGCTCTAGCTGGGACTTCCAACATTGTGTTGAATAGAAGTGATGAAAGTGGACATCCTTGTCTTTTCCAGATCTTGGAGGAAAAACTTTCAAATTTTTCCCATTGAGTATGATGTTAGCCATGGGTTTGTCATATATGGCCTTTATTGTGTTGAGGTTTGTACCCTTTGTACCTAATTTGTTGAGAGTTTTTATCGTGAAGAAATGTTGCATTTTTTCAAATGCTTTTTCTGTGTCTATTGAAGTGATCATATGGATTTTGTTCTTTCTGTTAATGTGACATATCACATTTATTGCTATGTATATATCGAACCATCTTTGCATCCTTGGTATGAATCCCACTTTGTCATAGTGAATTATATTTTTCATATGCTGATGAATTCAATTTGTTAGCATTTTGCTGAGGATTTCTGTATTATGTTCAATAGGGTTATTGGCCTGTAGTTTTCTTTTTTTTGTGTGTCCTTGTGTGGTTTTGGTATCAGGGTAATGCTGAATTGGTAGAATGAATTTCAGAGTATTTCCATCTTTTCAACTTTCTGGAATAGTTTGAAAATAATTCATATTAATTTTTCTTTCAATGTTTGATTGAATTCAGCCATGAAGCCATCAGCTACTGGGCTTTTATTTGATTAGAAACTTTTTATTACTGATTGAATTTCCTCACTCAATATTGGTCTGTTCAGATTTTCTATTTCCTCGTAATTCAATCTTGATATGTTGTATGTGTCCAGGAATTTATTAATTTCTTATAGGTTATCCATTTTTTGGTGGTATAATTATTCATAATATTCTTTTATGATAATTTCCATTTCCATTTCATCAGTTTCAATTTTTTTATCTCCTTTTATTTATTTGAGTCTTTTTTATTCATAGTCAGTATATCTAAAAATTTGTCAATTTTATTTTTTCATAAAACCAACTCTTCATTCTGCTGATATTTTGTATTATTTTTCTAATCTTTGTTTCATATATTTTTGCTCTGACATCATTTTTTCCCTTCTACTAATTTTGGGCTTAATTTGTTCTTGTTTTTCTAGTTTCTTGAGGTGCAATGTTAGGTTGTTTATTTAAGACCTTACTTCTTTTTGTTGTAGGCATTTATTGCCATAAACCTCCCTCTTGGAATGGCTTTTTCTGTATCACACAGAAAAAGGTTTTGGTACATTGTGTTTCCATTTTAATATGTCTGAAGACTTTTTTTAAATTTACCTTTAATACCTTCATTGATCCATTGACCAGTTTTACTTTCCCAAAATTTATATTTTTGTTGCCTTATTTTACATCTCTTTATTGTAGCTATTTTTGAGCATTTTGACTTTAAACTTCATTCCAGAGCTTTGAAAATTATACTTGTAAAATATACTTTGGAATATACATCAAAGTAATTTTTATGTTTTTACTACCTCTTTTGTATTTTGATGTAAATTTTATATTTTGAATACAAATACATTTTTAAAAAATCTTTAATATTGGTTAGATCAGTGAGAATAAGTGGAAACCATGATAGAAATTGAAATTACAACATAAAGCTCAGAAAAGAAAACAATACATGTAATGATAAAGTCGAGGTTTTTGAGATGTCCATCACTTTGAGTATTTATCATTTCTATGTGTTGGGAACAAATCAAGTCCTCTCATCTAGCTACTCTGAAATATACAATACATTGTTGTTAACTATAGTTACTCTGCTGTCAAATGATAGAACTTATACCTTTTATCTAACTGTATGTTTGCACTCATTAATCTACCTCTCTTCATCCTCCCTCCCATCCGCCCACTGTTCCCAGCCTCTAATATCTATCATTCTTCTCTACACCTTTATGAGGTCAACTTTTTTAGTTCCCACATATTAGTGAAAACATGCAATATTTGTCTTTCTGTGCCTGGATTATTTCACTTAATATAATGACCTGTAGTTCCATCTGTATTGATGCAAATGAAATTATTTCATTCTTTTTATGGCTGAATAGTATTTCATTGGGTATGTATGCCACATTTTCTTTATCCATTTGTCTGTTGATGGACACTTAGTTGACTCCACATCTTTGTTAATGTGATTGGTGCTACGATAGACATGCAAGTGCACATATCCCTTTGATATACTGATTTCTTTTCCTTTGGAAAGATACCCAGTAGTGGGATTGTTGGATTGCATGGTAGTTCTAGTTTTAGTTTGAGAAATCTCACACACACCCTGCCCTGAATTTTATTAACTGTTACCAAACTCTTTTTTACATAGCCTGTAGCTATTGGAAGTTGGAGACAATGTCCAGTTTGTTCTTCACTGTATATCTACCACTTCAGATATATGGAACTTCGTAGGCACTAAATACATTTTTGTGTTTGGACAAACAATGCTCTCTTATGCCTCTACCACTTTGAATCTGATAGTCCTGAAAGTCCATATCCCTCTACCAGAGAATTATTACCTTTTCTACCAGAGAGGTTTTCTAATGATCTTTAGAGACATTTTTGTAAATCTTTCCCTTAATTCTTAAGTGTTCTTTGTTCACTGTTTCCAGCATCTCTTGGTCTTCACCTTTTAGGTTTCTAACTCCTTCACATGTTACGCTTTCCTGGAAATATTGACTTACTTGTCTGACTTTATCACTAAAGTAGTCATTTCATTTTTGCAGCCTCAATGCCTAAAATATCAACAAGAGTGGGCCCTTAAAACTATCTTGCAATGAATAAAAAATAATAAAATTAACATTTTTTAGATATTTAATAAAATTTATTTTCCAAAATGCGACTTACCTATACTCATCTAATTTTATATATTAAATGTTTCCTCTTTTCAGCAAATGGGAAAGTTTTATTTCTGAACAGAGTCTGATGAGATATAAAATGCATACTCTTGAAACTATTGATTTAATTTAATTTTCTGCCTTTGTACTATGCTAATACTAATCTCCGAAGAAATTTCTGAATCTCTTTCAGTAAACTATTTTATTATCAAACAATCTTCTCTGCTAAATTGCCTTTCTTAAACTGAATATAAATCCCTCACACTGAAGCTTAAACCCATTTCCATTTCTTTCTTTTTTATTATAACACTGAAAATTAATAGAAAGAATTAAAATAAATATGAAAGAGAATTAAAATATATCAAAATTAAGTAGGCTAAATATTTAATATTTGATTGCTTAATGTAATCATTAATTATTCATTCATTTATCCTACAAACACTTACTGAGGAATCACTAAGGGTCAAGCACTGTGTTGGGAGCTTTATATAGGATTAAAATATGAATAAATTAAAGTTATTATTTATTGAAGTCTTAGCAGAAAAATTTTAGCTTTGGGGTTGCCTGAGCATTTGTATTTTTTTATTTGTATTGATAATTTCTCTTTTTTCTCATACTAATCACATGTATATAAAACACCTTATTTAGGTAAATGTTTGGAAAATCAATACTATAATTAATTAGCCTGGTTTAATGAATATTATAACATTTCTTGACTTCACTCTGTTTCATTTTTGTAAGCATTGTCTTATCAAGCTTACAATATCAAGAAAATATTCTTCAATGTTTCAAAATCTAAGAGTAAATCTCACATAGTAGGTCTCAGTACTGTTAACTATGTAAGGACAGAAATTGAGCTGCATTTAAGATGGCATAATATATGTTCACTTTAAAAGGCCCACACAAGTTTATAACCTAGTTATCCCGGCGTCCTTTGTAATCTAGTGTCCTGAGTCCTTTAGCCTTCTGAGGTCTATAGGGCTTTGATTGCCCTTTCTTTTAATACACAAATATCTCAAAGCCCTATTACTGTGGAAAGCCCAGCAAGATCCATATTTTTGAAAATTCCTTAAAGTACTCATTACTTTGTTCCTTAGCACAATCTCAATCCCTAGTGCCAGTTTGTTTATTGTTCCTGGTACCTATAGTCTCACTTCCTGGGGACCTTCTCTCTCAGTTCCTCACAACCCAATCACTCCTTAAAGTATTACTAGCAAAAGGCTTTTAGTTGTAACATAACCTATGGAAGGCTTGGAGGAAATAAAGGGGAATTACCACCCTAGTACTGAAAGGGAAACAATGTATAATTGAGTATCGGTCATTTTAAAATTATCTAATCATCCTCCACACAAAGGATTTCTCGGTGGACACCAATGTCCAAGGGTCCCACTCTACCTTCATACTGATTATGCTCCCCCCACCGTCAAACTGATTCTTCTATTTCTCCACTGCTTCCACCAACTAACTAAGATTTCTGTCAATTTATTGTGAAGAATAATCTAGCTCTCAATATTCACTCTAGTCTTAATCCTAGGACTATCTATACAAACTTAAAAAGACTCCTTATTATAGGTTCTAAAAAAGTAAAAAAAGAACAGTTTGCCCAAGGTCTAAACCCTTAGTATTAAAAGATCAGTAAAAGCTTTCTAGAATTTAGAAAGGGTCAGGATCTCACTTATTTCATTATTTAATATGTAGACTACCATATTATACAAATAAATAACCAGTGTTGAGATGATTAAAAGGAAAATTAATCATAGTTCCTAAAAGCAAGGTGATGACAGTCTGTGAGTTCATGTCACTTCCTTTATCAACAATTTTCTTATCAATCATTCGATTACCATACAAATAGCCACATGCTCATTAATGCTTGGCACTATTCCTCATGCATTACTCTTACGGAATCTATCAGACACTATACACGATTTTGCTTATAAGTCTTAATTTCTGGTTCAAGACTGGACATTTGAATTGATCTTACCAACTTTATTGAAATAACTAAAAACATATAAAATAAAAATGCCATAAGTACATTGTAAAATAAAATAAAGTACAATCAATGGGCTAGAAAATTTAAACTATTTTGGAACAATACAAAATAAAATAGAGCGATGAAGTCAAGTGTGGTACTGGGGAAACAGTGCCAAAATCATGCAAACTTTGAATACCATAGAAAAGATTTAGATTTAATTCCAAGTACAGTGGAAAGTCATTGAAGAATTTTAATTAAAGAAGTGATAATCATTTGATTTATATTGACAAAAACTCTTTCAGGGAGGTTCTGGGGAAATGGCATTCTGAACTAGAGAGAATGAAAATCAGAGAAGCCTCCTCCTGGTGCCTCAACAGAGACCTGACAGTTGGTAGGTTACACACCTGCTCACAGGAAGCCAATTATGTATCTTTTATTACTTTTAGATTTCCCATCACATGAATAACCCAGGAAACCTATCCTAGCTACTAAGGTTGAATAAAGACATGAATAGATGAAGATAAATATTGGTACTGCAATGGCAAATAGAAAAATCTCAGGATCTCTCAAACTCCTCATGCTAAAGGGATGGTCAAGCCTGAAGGCTGAGTCATGCAACAACCTCTTTCAAATGAATAGCTCTTACTGACATCGTGCATTAGCCAGATCCCCAAGGAAAGGTAAAAGGTCTTAGGCATCTACAAAAGACTCCACTACAGATCGTTCATAAGTAAATTCTTTGCTTGCTTCCCATAAACAAGGACAAGCTGGTTGTAACTTTAGCTCTGCAATCTAAGTCTAAACTCCTAAAAACTAAAGTCTGTTTAATTCTACTCTGATAACGTTGATTCCAAGCTTATCTTCCCAGGTACAAAACAGAGACAAGATCAGTCATTCTTCCACCTACTCAGAGACATTTGCATATTTGATTGTTCCTTTACTCTCCTTTTCCCTTTAAACTTTCACCTTATGTAAAATGTAGATTTCATAGGCACTAACTGAAGTCTTACAAGAATGTAACCATTTGCCTTACCATCTACCTGCCCCTATTCCTACATGCCTTACCTTCCCCTCCTTTAAGGAAATGTATACATACTAAACCTCCTGAAAACCTCTTTTGAAAACCAGTCACAGATATGTCTGTGGCTCGTGTTTTTCCCAGATGTGCCCTAAAGTTGGCTTAATAGACCTCAATTGGTTGACATCCTTGCCTTAGTCCCTCATTTTAGTTGTCAGTACTCCTAAAGGAATGAAGCAGAACCCTTAGAAGAGATGACCCCATGAGCTAGAACTGCAAGATGTGACACGTAATAATGTTCACCAACTTCAACCAAAAAATAGTGAATCCGTTTAAAAAGAGTCAATTGTAACAGATATATGACTTCCTGGAACAAACGTAAATGATTTTTGAATTAAAACATTATTAATAGATGAATTAAGGAAAGATGATCACTACTGAGAACCAAAGCAACGATATGAAAATTAGGGGAAAACTACCTCAAACACAGAGTGAAAATAAGATGTGGAAGCAATAAGGACAAAGATAAAAATCTCATAGGATAGACCCAGAAGACCTAGCCTAATGTATTAGGAAAAAATGGAAAATCACCTTTGTTTTAACAAGGAAGATCCTAAAGATTGAAGGGGCTCACCAAATACAGGCAGAGTGGATGGCAAAAAAGGACACACTTCCTGACAAGGTTCCTGAAGTCTAAAGAAAAGAAGAAAATGTAGAAACTCCTACTCAGAAAAAATAAGTTGAAAACAAAGGAAAAAGAATCAGATTGTCATTGAACTTCTTATTCATACCACTGAAAATAAGGGAATAATGGAACAGCACACTCTAAGACAGTAAGAAAGTAATCTGAAAATTCTATATCTAGCAAAGATATCATTCAGAAATCAAGAAATATAAAATGACAGTATGGATATGCAAGGACCTAGAAAGTATAGGTAATCTTTTTGAGAAAAACTCTAACCAAATAAAAAATGAATCACAAGCCAGATCCCCACATAAGGGTAGGAGATTAGCAGGGAAAAATACAGTGAGCAATAAACCTTTTAATAAAAATAGTTTAGTGAATGTGTTTAATAATATTGTGACTATGAATTAGTAACATAAATAATAAATAAGGATTTTTGAAAGAGAAGGAACAACAGTACTCTAGAATAAAAGTTCTAAATTGTCAGTCCAACTAAGAAGTTTGGAGGTGGAAACAGCAAAAATTAAAAGTGTTCTAAGGAATTCATTTTGACAGGGATTGGGACAGTGAGACAGTGAGTAAATACAGTGCTGTAGTATCAGGTTGGAGATAGTATCTGTTTTGATGTAAGAGTATAGAAAATAGGGATTGAGTGTCAAGAATGGAATGAAAGATAAGCATTAGGAATTCTAAATTAACAAGGATTGAAAAGTGAATATATAATCTAATAGAAAATAAGAAAAAGGAAAAAGAAGAAACAACAAAGTAAAATAAATTGTAAACTTAATTTTTTAATTTTTATTTTAATTTTTTTAAGAGACATGATTTGCTATGTTGCCCCGGCTGGAGTACAGTGACTGTTCACAGGTGTGAGCATAATGCACTACAGCCTCAAACTCCTGGCCTCAAGCGATCCACCTGTTTCCACCTCCTGGGTAGCTGGGATTGCAGGCACACACCACCATGCCTGGCCAGTAAACATGAATTAAAATGGAAATAATAAAAACAAATATATCAGTTACTCCTCTAAATATGAATGAACTGGATTCCCCCTATTAAAGCCTTGGAAGAAAAATTTATTTTGTGATTTTTTTTGTGTATGTGTATGTAAAACACACTTGAAATAAAGGGATAAAACAAGTTGAAGACAAAGAAGTGGGCAAATAGATACCAGGAAAATATAGATAAAAAGAGAGCAGTCGTGGATGTAGAAATATAGATAATGGAATTTAAAGTTAAACTCAGTAAAACAAAACAGAAAGATACTGTGCAACAGTAAAAGGTATAATTTACGGAAATTATAAACCTGTGTGCACAGATACAGTATCAGCTATGATTATTAGAAATGAAGGGAATGTACTAAACTAAAATTTTACGGATGATTTTAATATATCTCTCTCAAAATTGGGCAGAGTTAGTGTTTAAAAACAAGTAAGAGCTCTTGAGTCAGTTCTGCACCTTCTGCACATTTGAGAAACAGGAACAGCCTTTGTTTGTGGTGCCCTTCCGATTCTTTCTGCCTTTGATTCCAATGCTGTTCCAAGTGCCCAAGGAAGCGCACAGGGAGGAGTAGGTGGTGAATTTTGCATAGATCATGTCTTTTATCATCAGTATCTTTTAATTCAACAAGGAAAGGAGCAAATCCTAACATTTCTGGTATCCCAGACAAGACTTGCTGTGAGAGCCTAATAGACAATTCCAAGTTAGACAGTAAATAAACAGCAAAAGTAGACATCGTCCCCAAACCCCCAAATAGATCCTAACTCTGGTAGACACAAGATTTGGCATGATCAAGGCTGATATCATTAATAATTTGGAAGGTATTGCCAAGATTTCAGGAAGGCTTTGTAGACTGGTACAAGTAACTCCATGAATGGATAGATTGGTGCTGGCTTATGCTCACTAAGTACACTAAAGATGAGCAGCACACCTGGGAGTTTTCTTCTGCTGGGGACTCATTCATGGTCTCACATAATACTCAGACATGACTCAGCTGGGCTTTGTCATTAGTGAAGATGAAGTGACTGCAAAGAAACCCATTAACGTTTTTCCTGATCAAATGCTCCCCTCAAGGATAATGATGAAGCACTTAGCAAGGAAGTAGATTAGAAGTTACCAATTCACAAGCGTTTGTCTTCTGTGTAGCGTCCCATGGCCCCA
>RJWJ010033437.1:0-17906 GCA_004363605.1 Indri indri | reverse complement strand
CCATTAAAAAACTTGAGTCCTTAAGCAAGAAAATGGCTTCTTTACACTAACACCTTCAGATGGTAAAAGTCACACAGTAATGAGAGAACTCTGTTGATAAGTCAAGTTAGAAAACCAATTTCCACAGGATATTGGGTGCAGTACCATGGGCCCTTTTCCTGCAGTCTGCAGGTCTTAGCTGTGTGTTAAGGTGACACTTACTCTTACCACAGCAGACCTCAGATGTGCTCTGAGATTAGGTGACCCCATCATTCAACTGCCTCCCTGGACAAGGGCTGGCAGGATGCTGCTCCTGCTGTGGGGCATCCTGGTGGCCCCTCTTTGGACTTGTGGAGCTTTTCTTCATTCACTGGAAGGGAGGCGACAGAAAGCACAGCCATTCACATTGCACCACATTCACATGGAAAAAAGCCACATGGTCATTTAAACTAAGCTGACAAATTCCACCATTACCTTGACTTCTTCAGGAAGAAAATGCTGCTGAGGGCAATGCAGGGATGTATTACTGTGCCTGCTGGGATACGAAACACGACATGGACATGCTCCACTGCAACTGAACAAAACCCCTCTCACACCCAGCCCACCTGTGCAAACACACACACCTCTCCACTTCCATCTCCAGAGGGACCTGGCTACTGTCTACTTAGTGATTTGCTCTTGTGCACTTGTCCTGACCAATAGCCCAAGGGCCAAACCTGTGATGCTTCTTTCAGTGAGGAAATTTGTTGTTCTGCCTCACCTTTCTGGGGCCTGGGCTGACTTTTGGGCTGGTTTGTTGACTTTGAATGACTAAATGATGAAAAATACAAGGCCTTTTGTGTGACATAGACCTGGGGTTCAAATTCCTGCTGGGCTGCTGATGAACAGTGTGCTCTAGGAAATTTACCAATACTTGATCACTCTGTTTACCCAACAGAGCGGGGATAGGATTAACAATCTCATAGAGTTGCTGAGAACTAAATGAGATCTCATGTATGAAAGTTTCTAAGTCAGTGTTCAATAAATCAGTGTCTTTTCCCATTCTGACTAAATCACTTCACTGAGCCATCACAGCTGAAAAAGTGATGCTTAAAAACTCTTAGATTTGTAAAAATCATGACTTATACTGTCTTCCAAACAGCAGTGAAGTGTAGGTTTAATTTTGAAAACCTAAGAATTAAGAATGGGAAAAGACTGGAGGGTAATGAACCAAAATTTTGTTTTATTCACAAGAGCATAGTATAACAGTGTCTAAAGCAATAACTGCACAATTGTTAATATTTATCAAATTGTGAATTTTGGAAAAACTAACTGATCTGTAAAATGCACATACAGCTGCAAAATGTTGTGGAACTATGACATAATTTGTTACTCTATACATTAATGATACTTTTCTTCCAATACTCATGATTGCCATGAATAGCTACCCACCAATCTCACACAATATGTGAAAAATATATAACTCACAGAAAAGACATCAAGGATAGGGGTATTTGAAGCAACACTTAAAGGAAAATGGGAGGGAATTTCTCTGAAGGGAAAGCTAACACTGAATTATTATAACACAGGGCTTTCAATGAGGTCTTCCAGAATCTGATAGATCCTTTACACCAGGAACAAGATAAATAACACTGCAACACATATCAATGTGAAGGACTCTACTGGTCCTAAAACAAGCCTTTCTCTCCCCCATCCATACCCCCACAGAGCAAGGGCTGCCACCACATCTTTTGTCCCAATCTGTGTTCCCTTATAGTGTTTATGCCAATTAGCCACCAGCAATGTCAACCTTATGGGTCTTTCTTGTGTCTCTGGCATGGGTTTGTAGGTTGGCTTTACTCCTTTCTCATCATTTCATTATTTTTGTGTCCAGAGTTAACTATTTTTAGTACCTTTGATTTGTCTTCCTTGCTTTTCAGATGGAGACACCAAAATGAGAATATCTCAGGATCAACTCTCCTTTCCCTGCAGCCCAGACAGAACAGTGCACATGAGCTGCAAGCTGTCTGGGGTTCCGCTGGAGAACGCCACTGTGCACTGGTACCAGCACAAAGAAGGCGAACCCCTGAGAAGAATCCTTTATGGCTCCACCAAGAATTATAAGCAAGATATGCCCAATTCCTGCTTGGAGACTGATGAGAAAGGTAATGGTATCTTTTACCTGATAATCAATAATATTGACAAGTCAGATGAAGCCACCTACCACTGTGCCTGCTGGGATCTCAGTGTCACAGAGTCAGAAGCAGCCTGTGAGAAAACCTTCCTTTTACTACCCTGCAACTGTTTGCATGCTCGTCCCACCACAACAGACCCTTTCAGGCTCTTATTCATAGGTCCATAGGTTGTTGGAACAGGGAGGGCCCTTGGGACATATTGAGCCCAATGCCACCACTTCTCATGAGAAACTGGGGCCCAGAGATGGCAGGTGACTGGTCCCAGGCTAGTTAACCACAGAGGTAGGACTCCACCCCTGCATTTAAGAATCTCAGTCCAGCACCTCTTCCTGCCCTTCTGTGGTCAGTGTTGAACTTCCTTTATTAGCAAAATCACATTTCTTTCAAAAGGGGGCTCTGACAACTATGGCTTGTCTTCCTCAGTGAAATCCCCAGGCCGCAGTCAAGTCTGACATAGGCCATGTCTGTGACTGCCACACTGCTGAGAAGGGTACAGGCAGCAGGGGTGGACTCCATGCTCCACCCATCCACCCCATGTTGTCTTCCCGTGCCTACTTACACCCCTTTATTTCTGCAGATTTCTGTCAGCTCTGAAATCCCTGATAATGGGAACAGTTTCCGTAGTATATACACCAAACATATGGGTATGTGCGAGGTAAAGATTGGCTTCTTTGTGGCTAGATTTGCACATTCTTTGCCAGTTTGAGAAGGACCTGCTAAATCAGGGTTCAAATTTCCTGCTGTTCACTCTGAAACCCGAGCCAATCCTAAATGGACGCTGTGTACGTGGCTCAAATTTGGGAGCCCCGACTTCCTTTCTACCTTGTGAGAGTGACCCAGGACTTTCTTCTCTTCAAGGTCTTACCAGCCACACCTTGAAAACAATCAGAACAACAGTAATGACTATATGTATGCCATTACATTATATCTAAATACTTCTATTTACGAGTATGTAATAAGTAGCCAAAAATTTTTATAAATCCAAGTACACTCCTTCAACTCTAATCTCCAAAGGATGAGATCTCCCAGGCTTGTTGCAGTGAATGGCGATGATGTGCTGTGGCATTTAACCAATGACAAAAGGGTTTATGGAGCATATCGTATTTTCTTGACTTTCCACAGTTTTTTGCTTGCTCTGGTAATTGGAGAAAAAGAGATGAGGAGCCCTAAGTGTTCCTGATTTTCCTGTGATGGGAGATCTGAAAGAAGGTTAGAGGAACCCTGGACACCGGTTTCATCTGCCAGAAAATCTACCACAAACCAGATCCTTTGTGCCCCTGCCTGAGACTGGAATTGGCTGTCCAGACAGAGCCCCCAGCCCAAACCATATTTTTCCAGTGCAGAGAACTCTTGCCCGTCTCTGTAACTTACCATGGGTTTCGGAACACTTTATGTTCTCACTGACATGTGCAGGGAAATAGACAAGGCAGGACAGCAATAACCTCCTAACTACAATTCTGCAGTGCATGGCCCAGATGTTCCCATGGATGGGATAATCTCCTAGTGTCACTGAAAAAAAAAAAATGAAAATAAGGTAAACTGTGGAATTTAATTGGATATTCAGATTACAGTAGACCCAGTTTTCACAGATTATTTTGGTAGGTGCTTGTGCCGACTGCCCATTGCTTTTTAAAATATTGACATCAACCATTTCATCTACATTTTATTTAGTTTGGTACTTCCTATGATTCTCAGAAAGCAACACCCAACATCATATATGCAGCCATTTGAGACACGGATCCTCTATATTATACAGATCTGGAACAGACCTGGGAACTGAGTCCCTGCCACACACATCTTTGCAACTCCACCCAACTGGTAGGAGCAGTTGAATGAACAGGGTCTGGGATCTTGCGAACTTGAACTCAAATCCCAGCTCAGTTGAAACTCTCTGTTTCCTCGTATGGCTTTTCATGGTAATAACCATTCATAGGTAAAGCTGAAAGAGTTAAATGTATGGATTATGCCTGAGTCATGGTAGACCCTGAGTTTATTTATGAGTTTTCTTCCCTCTCATTATCAGAGAACACAGGACCATGGGTTGCCATCTTGGAGCTGGGTGATGGGAAATGGAAAGGAGATTTGGAGCTGAAGTTAGAGGGTTAATTCCCCGATGGAGATTCTTTCATACACAAATGCCTTTCACGTGCACCTGTTCGGAACGGACAACCATTTCTTGTTTCCCAAAAAGAATCAAGTGCTTCACCAGTGATGTTTGCCTGTGGGTGCTGTATCGATTGAGAAGTATCTGTAATATACGTAGGGCACGTGAAGTACCCAAAGTGCAAAAGAAACCCTAAAAGACTACAAATTACCAAATTCAGAATGAAGACAGATGACAAAATTGATGAAGAGGAGGATCTGCTTGAAAGTGCAGTGACCCAGCTTCTCCCAAACACTGCCCCTGAGATTTTATAAACAAGTAGACCCAGTACTGTCAAAGATCTATGGTACTATGCAGCAACACAGCTGATATCACCCAAGCGATGACACATGTGAAATCAAAATTATGCCAGACTGTGAAAGCTACTGTTTGTAGATTACATCAGTATGTGATTTTTATCTCTTGTACATGTCAGATAATAAGTTTATTTTGTTTCAAACAGTAGTGTGCTTATTTTTCTTATTGGACATCTCTCAACTTACTCTGGTACCAGATTTAATTAAAAACATAAAAATTTCTAAAAGATAAACCAATGTCAAAAAAGTGTGCAAATTAGTATTTTGTTTTATGATGACAACCAAACCCTGAAATGAAAAATAAGATATGTGTTTATACCTTTTGATCATCTAACAAATTTCATTTACTGTGAAAGTTATCAAAGTCGAAAAAGCAGTGTGAAACTTCAAGCAACAGAGTCCAAACTTGTGCTTTACCTCACTCGATTTGCTTGCTATTTATATATTTACTTATTTGTATCTCACCTTCTTGGAAATAGGATTTAAGTTGCCTCAGTTGGTCATCTCAGGACAGGACGAGTGGGGTTTGTGTGTTACCTAACCCAGGGTTAGAAGCAAAATTACTAAGCTTTGTACACAAGACCAAGATGTTTCCCTTCTTCCTTAGGAAGTGAATTGTCTGGTCTGAATTTTTGCATCAGTGGTAAGAGAAAATTAGCCATTTTTGTGTATGTACTGTGTCCTAGACTCTATTCTATATATCTTATAAACATCCTGAGAAATAGGTGTAATCATCACCATCTTAAGGATGGGGACAGTTCTGAGAAGTGTGTGCCCAAGGGCACATCACCCGGAGTGGAAGAACTAGAATCTGAACCTGATCTTTCTGATTTTAAAGTGTTTTTTTTTTTTTTTTTCACTCCCAAATTCCCGAGGTGATAATCTGATTGAATTCATTAGACTCTTTTAAAACATCAAATAAATAAACCATTCATGTTTATTGCTCCAGACACTCTGTCCATCTCCGTCATCACTGCAACAACACAGGTTCTCCGGTGCCTCTTCCTGGCTTGTGGCCACCTGTGAAACCTGTGATCTTCACTGGAACCACACCCCTGAGCTGTCCCCCATCCTTCTGCTCATCCATTTTTCTTCCTAAAGCACAGGGTTGGCATGTCACTTTCCTCCCTAAATCCTTCAGTAAGTCCTCATTGTCTATTCTTTCAGAAACGTTTTCTTGAAAATACTGTAAAAGGAAAAAAATTGTCTACATTCTTATTTATTGAAAATTAATGTGTTCAGATTCCCCTGTCTTGTTCCCACTCTATGCTCCTCTACCCAGGGGATACAATTATTCCACTACATGTTCTTTCTAGCCACATCTATTAATAGCTTTGTAAATTTAATTTAAATCTGCTTGGACCCTATTTTACATGGCATGAGTAGAGCAATATTTTTTTTCCAACAGATAATCATAGTTCTAATGCCAGTTTTAAAATATTCTATCATTTCCCTATAACTTAAAAATGCTGCATTATATGTTAAATATCCACATATACTTGAAACATTTTCTATTTTATCTATTTCATTATTCTTACATCATTTTCATGTTATGTCAGTACTTTGCAATAAGTATTAAGATCTCCCAGGCATAATGTCTACTTACTGTACTATGTTGGAAAAAACTTGTTTTTCAATTATCTCATATTTATACATCCTTATAGAATTTAAAATCTACTTATCTAGCCCACCATTAACCCTTACACACTAGAACAAAAAAATAAAATGTTATGGCACGGCTGGTTGGAATTACGGTAAATTTATATATGACTTTAGGCCTCTTTATGATAGTACTTTTTTTCTTGATGAATATCTCTCCACTTAGGTTTGTTTTATGCATTCAGTAAAACTAAACACTGTGTTCTTCATGTAATTTTTCTATTTTCTTATGAATTTAATAAAAGATTTCATAATTTTTTACTTATTCTTTCACATTTTATTCCTTTAAAATTTTTTCCATTTCAAAATATTAAGGGGGTACAAATGTTTTTGTTACACGGATCATTACTGTAATGCTTGAGTCACAGCTATAAGAGTGCCCATCACACAAATAGTGTCCATTGTACCCGTGGCTTTTGTTCATTGAAGGCTTTCACCTATCCCCTCCTCCCCATCTCTTCTGCTTGATTTCCAAAGACTTTTACTTCCCTATGTGCACACGTGGGCCCATTAGTTAGTTCGATTTGATAGAGAGTACATGTGGTGTTTGTTTTTCCACTCTTGAGATACCTCACTTAGGATAATCATCTCTAGCTCTATCCAAATTGTTACAAAAGGCATTAATTCATTGTTTTTTATGGATAAGTAGCACCCCATGGTATTCATATACCACATTTGATCAATCCACTCATTAATTGATAGGCACTTGGGTTGAATCCACATCTTTGCAATTATGAATTATGCTGCAATAAATGTTTGAGTGCATGTGTCTTTTTGATAAAATGACTTCTTTTCCTTTGGGTACATACCCAGAAGTGGTATGGTAGGATTGAATGGTAGGTCTACTTTTAGGTCTTTGAGGAATCTTCACACTGATTTCCATAGAAGTTTGACTTATTTGCAGTTCCACCAACAGTGTATAAGCATTCCATTCTCTCTGCATCCATGCCAGCATCTCTTCTTTTTGGACTTTTAAATAAAAGCCATTCTAACAGGGGTAAGGTGATATCCCATCACGGTTTTAATTTGCACTTCCCTGATTAGTGATGTTGCACTTTTTTCCATATGTTTGCTGGCCATTTGTGCATCTTTCGAAAAGCTTCTGTTCATGTCTTTTGCCCGCTTTTTAAAATGGGGTATTTTGTTTTTTTCTTGCTGATTTGCTTGAGTTCTTTGTAGATTCTAGATGTTAGCCCTTTATAGGATGTATAATTTGTGAGTATTTTCTCCTATTCTGTGAGGGTGTCTAATTGCTCTGTTGATTATAAGCTTTGCAGAAGCTTTTTAATTTGATCAAATCCCATGTATTTATTTTTGCTGCTGCTGAAGTTATCATTTAGAGTCTTAGTCATAAGACTAAGACTAATAAGACTAATTTAGTCATAAATTCTAGGCCAACATCAATATCTAGAAGAGTTTTTCCTACATTCTCTTCTAGAACTCTTATGGTTTCATGCCTTATATTTAAGTCTTTTACCCATCTTTAATTAATTTCTGTGAGCGATGAGAGAGAGTAGTCCTGTTTCATTCTTCAGCTTATATCAGTCCTTTCTCTTCTATTCCTGGTTAATCTTGCAAAAGGTATATTGATTTTGCTTATCTTTTCAAAGAACCACCTTTTTGTTTCATTGATCTTTTGTATTATTTTTGTTTTCCATTGCATTTCGTTTTGCTCTGACCGTTGTTATGTCTTTTCTTCGTTTTGGGTTTGGTTTGCTCTTCTTTTCTAGTTCCTTGAGATGTGACATATGTTGTTAATTTAAAATCCTTCTGTCTTTTTGATGCGGACATTTAAGGATATAAATTTTCCCCTGAGGCATGCTTTGGCTGAATCCCATAGATTTTGATGGCTTATGACCTTTTGTCATTCAGTTCAAGGAATTCTTAGATTTCCATCTTAATTTTGTTATTGATCTGATAATTGTTCAGCAGCAGGTTGTTCAAGTTCCATGACTTGCGTAGATCTTAGAATTGATTTCTAGTTTTATTCCATTGTAGTCTGAGAATACACATGGTATGATTTTGATTTTTTTTACATTTGTTGTGAAATGTTTTGTGGCCTAAGATATGATTACTCTTGGAGAATGTCTCATGTGCTGGTGAGAAGAATGTATATTCAGTAGTTTTTGGGTAGAATATTCCACAAATGTCTGTTAGGTCTATTTGTTTTAGTGTCCCATTTAAGTCCAGTGTTTCTTTATTTATTTTCTGCATTGATGATATGTGTAGCTCTGTAAGTGGGGTTTTGAAGTCCCCAGCAATTATGATACTACCGTTTATCTCTTTGTTAGATGTACTAGAATTTGCTTTATGAATCTGGGAGCTCCTGTGTTAGGTGCATATACGTTTTGGATTGCTATGTCTTCTTGTTGAATTGCTCCCTTTACTGTTATATAATGACCAACTTTGTCTTTCTTTACCGTTGTTGATTTAATTTCAATTTTATCTGACATGAGAATGGCTATCCCTGCTCCCTTTTGGCTTCTGCTTGTGTGGAATATTTTTTCCATCCTTTCACTTTGAGTCTGTGTGCATCCTTGTGGTTGAGATGTGTTTCCTGGATACAGAAGATACTTGGGTTGTTTTTTCATTCATTCAGCTAGCCTGTGTGTTTTAGTTGTCCATTTATGCTATTAACATTAAGAGATAGGATTGATATTGATATCTGTTTATCATGTTGTATAGTAGTAGCACCTTATTGCTTTGTTTACCTTCTTGTCCCATTGTTTTGTATGAGTTGTGAGCTTTAGCTTTTTTTGGGTTATTTTACACTGGTAAGGATCTATTTTGATGATTTGTGTATAATGCAGTTCTGAGTATTTCCTGTAGGGCAGGTTTGGTCATGACAAATTCCGCCAGTGTTTGCTTGTCTGTAAAAGACTTAATTTTTCCACAATTGTGAAACTTAGTTTTGCAGGATACAAAATTATAGGCTGGAAGTTATTCTGTTTAAGAAGATTGAAGATGGGGCCCCACTCCCTTCTGACTTTTAGGGTTTCTGTTGAGAAATCTATTGTTAGCCTTCTGGGTGTTCCTTTGTAGGTAAGTTGTTGTTTTCATCTTGCTGCTTGTAGAATTTTCTCCTTCATTTTGACTTTGGCCAGGTTGATTACTATGTGTTCTGCAGTTTTCTTATTTGCTATTAATCTTCCTGATGTTTGATGACCATCTTGTGTCTGGATGTCGGGATCTCTGGCAATACCAGGGAAGTTTTCCTCAATATTTCCTCCCAAAATTTTCCATGATTTAAGTCTCTCTTCTCCCTCAAGGATACCTAAAACTCATATGTTGGGTTGCTTTGCATTATCCCATATCTCACCAATTCATTGCTCAACCCTTTTTATTCTCTTCTCTGCCTCTTTGAATATCTGGGTTAGCTTGACAGCCTCGTCTTCAAGCTGTGACATTCTTTCACCTCCTTGGTTTAGTCTGTTGCTGAAGCTTTCTGCTGTTTTTTAAAATTCCCTAAATGACTCTTTCATTTCCTTAAGTTCTGTTATATTTTTTCTTATGTTGTCTAGCCCTTTAGTGACTTCATCATTAATTTCCTGAAATACATTTTTGGCTTCTTTTTGTTCATTTTTAACTTTCTCTTCAATTATATTCATCTTATTTGACATCCATATTTTGAGTTTCATTTCTATCATTCCAACACTTTCCTGGTGATTGGAGTCCACTACTCTAGCTCCATTGTGATCCCTTGGAGGTGGTGAATTGTTTTGTTTTTTCATGTTGCCAAATTGTTTTGATCATTTCTTCTCATCTGAAACCTCTTTTCTCAACTCAGGGCTAATAGGTTTGCAGGGCCCTTGTTCTTTGCTGAGAATTCTGTTTTCTTAGAAGAAGGGGAGGACATTAGATGATGCTTTTTCCTATACTGAAAGGTTGACATGGTAAGAGAGGGGCATGTGCACTAAAAGCCTGTAGTGCAGCTGTTCTTATTTGTCCTGTTCACCTGTGATTGCCACAGTTCAAGTCTGTGCTGGATGATCTTTGTGCTGGTTGTTGGGTTGTTCCCCAGATCATTGTCAGAAGTTTGAGCTGGGGGCTGGGTGATACCCTTTCCATAGAGGCTGGTGTTGTAGGATATGCTCTGTCCAGAGTCTTCCCACACAGGTGCCAGTGGCAGCTGGGTGAGGCTATCTAGGCAGTGGTTGTGAGTTTCCAGGCTGTGGGTCTTTACTTGAACCAGATCCATGAGTAATGGCAGCTTGAGGCTGGGGTGCCCTTGGTGGGGTGTTAGACCTTGAGACAATTTTGCTGGCCCTGTGCCAGTGGTGAAGAAACAGGGGTGGGATCTTGGGGTCTAGGTGAAGTTCTGGATTCTCAGGAGTAGTGTCCTGTGCCTGCCAGGAGCTCTGGAGCCACTGGAGCAGAGCCTCAGGCTCTAGCATGAGAGCCTCAGAGCAAGGACTGTGTAAGAGCCAGAAGTAGGGCTTCTGAGCAGAGCCTCAGAGTCAGAAGCAGGGCCAAGCAGACAGCAGCCTGTTCCTACCTGGGGGGCAGAAGAAGGGCCACAGAGCCAGCCATCTGTTACGCAGGCTCAGGGACTGTGGGAGCCAAATTGCTTGGGGAGGTATTGGTTCCAGCAGCCCAGGAATGATGGATGTCTCCCTGCCACCCCAGGACATGCTGAAGCACTCTCCCAAAGCTTCCCAGGTCAGAGCCTGTAGCTCCCCCAGCAACTCCTCTGCTCAGACCCACCATGTTAGAGGGGAGGAGAGTTTGACTTCCAGTCACAGGATATGGCTCAGAGGAGCATCTGTTCAGTTCACTCCCTCCCTAGCCTGGTGGGGGTGATGTGAAGGACACTGCTGCCAATCTGAGTCCTGTGAAGTCCTGGTGCCCTGCACCCGAGACCACAGGATGGTGTCAGCCGCAGAAACTTGGGATTGGCTGCCACCAGATCCTTGCTACACCTGTTCTCTGGTACAATGACTCTGCACAGACTCTAGGCAGCTCCCTGGTCCATCCATACAGAGGTCTGTGGTGGTGGAGGGAGCCCACTCATAAGTGGTCCATAGTGCCTGCAGGGTGAGCACAGTGTCCCAGACTCTATCCTCCTAATTTTCCCTGAGTGAAGATGCCTCCCCACAGATTCCTTTGATCTTATCAATGTATCACCCCATCACCTTTTCCTTTACTCTGAGTGTCCAATGTTGCTTCTCTGTGATTTCACAATGTTGCTTCCAAGAAGAGCTGTCTGTAGGTAGGCATCTGCCTGCAATTTACACGTCTTTCTTTGAGAGCGCCATGCTCATGGGCTGTTTCTAATTCACCATCTTCCTCATTTTTTTGCATTTTCTTATTTACATCCTTCATGGCTCTTGAACCATAGGCAACTCCTAACACTTCTGATAATTGTCATGGTATTGGAATAAGGAAAAACAAAGGATAAAAAGGGACTGGTTGGACATCATTCCATCTACAATAGGTGCAAAGGGTAATTGACAGTTCCAAGTAGTAATAACTTAGAATTCCCAGTTTAAAAAAGGCCTTTCCAAACATAATTTTCATCTAGCCCTGTTGTCCTTTCGAACTGGTTTGGCAACTGTGAGCGCCTGTGGATGGACAGTTGCCCACCATGAGCACATTTATACCTTCATCCTTGGGTGTTATGTCTGCTCATGGGATTTAGGCTGGAACAGGGTGGATCTGGAATGAGGAGGGAGTTATCAGGCCCTGTCCTCAGTTCTTCAAACTGGACTCCTCATCTGTACTCAGGGAAGCACTCAGCTGACTCTGGCTTAAGACTGTGGAACAGCCTCCAAGAAGGCCCTGCTTTCAACATATCGGAGAACTGGACTTTTTTTCCATGATATAGTTTAAGTAAGGAATCTTATTTCATGGGTGATAGAATTCTACAAATTTCTTTTGTCATTCTAGGAAAGATAATCTGTCATCACAGAACATATTTTCTCACTTGGCATTGCCCTGGCCACCAAATGGTAAAAGCGGCTTTTTGAAAATGGAGAACTTTGTTCACATTTCTCAAGTGTATCCGTGTTGGCACAGTTGCATTTTCAGTTACCGAAGTGTTTCCTTCTTTCAGAAATATATTCCCAAATTGCTAAGATAGAAGCCCTGGTGTCCTTGAGAACAGAAGGCTCTTTTCTTTGATGCCATCTCTGAGGAGTTTCAACACAATTGAACACCCGGAAATTAACAGCAACAACAAAAGAGACTAGACTCTCTAAATACTTTTCCTGGTAATTTAGAAAAGTAGTAGGTTGACGAGCTGGGTTTGCTCTCTGCTTTTCCTGCTCTTACCCTTTCCATTTTCTGTTGATGCTTTTCAAGAACTACTGCCTTAGTGAAAAACAGGCAATTTATGAGGTCAATATACAAGTAAAAATTACAAACTGTCAGATGTCACAAAACCTGTATTCAAGAACTTCTAAAGGAGGCGAGAAGACCAAATTGCCAGTACAAAATTGTTAAACTGCTGGTCATGTCATGAAAATTAGGAGAAAACTGGGGCTTTTGTAGGAGCTGTGACTAGTGTAATGCCAGAGGCTGAATCAAGATATTTGCAGAGAGAACTAAGCTCATAGTAACTTCCCCTGGTAAGTAACTTTTTTTCTATTTTTACCCTAGTAATGAACAAATGATAAATGATTTTTAGACAATAAATCTCTTCTGACTTTGGTACATTCTTAGCTTTGGTATATAAATAGCAATTTTGCAGAAACAGACCACTGGCTATGGAAACAAAATGGTTTTGTAGATGATTTCTTCCCTTTCCTCTATGTAAGGAGATTGAAGTTCTACTCTAAGAATACACACACACACACACACACACACACACACACACACACACAAGATAGAATCAGGCTAGAAATTAAAGGGCTTTGAGGGCCACATCTGTAAACCATTTGTGTAACTCGTTAAAGCGAGTTCTTGAAGATATTTGAACATCCAATCACGGTTACGCTAATGTGTTCATTCCTGAAACTTACACAAAACCTATACCTTAAACCCATTTTTTAGAGTGTTGAGTGCATAAAATTGGATACCAGAATCGTATCCACATGGACAAGAACACATCTAGTAGAAAAGAAATAGACTCTGATTTCCTCTGTGTTAAAATATTTTGTGTTTGCATGTGTGATTCCTTTTTTTTTTTTTTTTTTAACATCATAGATAAATTCAACTTTCCTCTGTGGTTTAATTCAGAGAACTGTCTTACTATCCCCAGGAAGAACTGCCCTGAAAAGCTGGGCTCCTGTGATAAACCAGGCTATTTGCTGAGAATAGTTAAGACCCTAGAAGAGATTTTCTTAGTACACAATGGTGGAAGTATACTGTCTCTGTATAACCCATTTTCTATCTATGTCTATGGATTATTTTGACACACTATTTCCCACATGTCTTATTTCTTTTAACCCCCAACAACTACCCTAGGAGCATTGGCTCTGCCGTCCCTGGTATGGCTCATGGCAAGTCACCCACACTCTTTAAATGTCGTTTCTCCTTGGTAAAATGGGGCCATCCACAATACAAGTCACTTAAGTGTTATTGGGGAATAAGACAAGATATTGCATGAGAAGTATTCAGCATAGTGCCTGGCACAGCAATCATCACTTTACAGGTACTAGCTTTCATTAATATTGTCATCATATGTCCAGAAACATGGGTATAGTGTGGAGATATTGGGAAGGTGCATGATTTGGAAAGGTATGACTGCTTTCCTCTGCTTAGAAAAGAAATTTGCTTTAACCGTACTTTTTCAAATATGTAAAATGCTGTTGTGGATCCTAGAATTGAACAAACTCTTTTTGGTAGCAATACTTCATGTCACAGTGTATGCTGAATACTGTAAAGCTCACATTTGTTATTTTCATTTTTCCATTGAAGAATTATTTATGAAAATATACTTTGCTGCAGGCACTGTGCTAGGGCTATGCATTCATTAGGAAAATCATATGGTCTTGGGTATTATAGGCCAGTTTTGATGGAAAAGAAAAAAATGTGTCTTTCATGAACTTCAACATCTTCATGTGCAGAAACATAATATGTGAATAAGAGTGACTGAAATACATAGAATCAGACCAATTATTTCTGGAACTGTAAGGCTTATATTTTTAACAAGTGTCCTCCTATCTCTCTGTTGACAGATTTTGTATGTATTTATTTATATGCACACATATAGACACACATGTACACATATAAATTCTTTCAAATAATGGGAATGAACAATTGACCAGTAGTTGCTCTCATTTCTTCAAGCTGTCACCACTATTCCTCATGTGAAAGAGGAAAATGGTAAATTTGGGGGGTTTTTTTCCCTCCTGATCATCTTAACTTTTGAACTTCCTGGCATTAAAAATCAGAATGGCTGAATATTGCAGAATAGACTGAATATGACATTTTAAATTAGTCCATCATTTCCTAGGAGTCATACTAATACAGCAAACTACTGCTTTTGTTATAAGATGACTATAAATTAGAAGGCACAGTGACATGCTCTGAACTAGTTTAACACACAGAATTCATTCATTTGTGTCTCTTTTTTTTCCCTAATGTCTGTGGAAAACATGATACCAACTTACTTCTAGATGGTTGTTTTTCCTTAGTCTTTGGTCCTTGCTAGTAGCTAATAATATGAACTAGTACTTACTGACTAACCAAGCACTTTTTACAGAGAAGACCTTGGGCTGTGTTCTACATACATGTTCTTGTTTAATCCTCATAATATTGCTATGAGGTGGTACAAAGTTTTCTTCTTCCATTTTATACAGGAGGCAGTGAGCTAAAATAATTGAAGTCCCTTACACATGTCACACAGCTAGATCTGGGGTTTCAAATCAAACCATGGTATGAAGAGTTCATACAATTATCAAGTTCTCTATTCCTTCTCTACAATGTAGTCACATAGCAATAAATTCCAAAGCCAGGGCCCTGAGACACCATGGATATACTGTGGTGGTGGGCAGGTACACGGACTTCAGAGACCGCACACTGCTCTAACCCTAGATTTTTTAATGATCAGTTGCATGGATATGGGTAAGTGACTGACATTTTGTGAGTAATGCTTTTCTCATCTTCCAACTGAGAATAATTACACCAAACTCACAGTTATTGAAGCGATAAGGGCACGGATGTGAAAGGTCTGCCATAGGGCCTCTCATTTAGCAGGCACAGAATCAGTGCTGGTTCTGGCCCTTTCTCCCTGTCTATGCACACAGCATGTGACTGCAAGCACTGGCTCCAGCCCTGCTCAATTTTGCTCTGTCCCCAGTCTCAAGGGAGCCCTGGATTTCAGCTCCCACACTTGGCAAGGCGGGGTGGCAAGAACACTTCACGTGACCAAGCACAGGGAGTTATGAACACATCACGTCTTCAGATACTTTTCCACGCCAAGGCCTAATGTTTCTGAAGTTAGACTCCATGATGACAGAGAATGTAAAATGGAAATTTCCAGAGGAAAACACTCAGCTTTATGGCTCATTGAGTAGCCTTTACTCACTCCTTGACATCACATATTTCTCACAAGATGCCAAAGAATATTAAGTGCAGTTACCCAATAATATCATAGTGACAGTGAGAGACATTTAGGAAAGACATGAGTGTGCCACAAACAACAAATAGCTCAGAGAAAGTGGATTAACCATTTTCTTCCATTTTTATAATACCCTATTTACTAAAACCTTCCACCCATCTTGCTGTAAACACCATCAAATTTCCTTGGCTTGCACTCTTCCTAGAGATTTCTTTGTATGCAAAATTGTAATGGTTAAGATGCTTCTATATCAGCAATTCAACTTTATATTTATGCTTAACCTTTTGATGTTTGGGGTGTTTATTGCACTAGCAACTACTAGTAGATAAGAATATGTTCTGTTCTTTAAAGACAGGTTACTTGGGTTGCAATCTGGGTTCTGGCATTTGCTAAATGTATGTCATCAGGGAAATTCCTTCTCTCACTATCCTCAGTTTTTTTATTTGCAAAAGAGAATGAACAGAATGTCTGTCTGTCTCTCTCACAGGCTGTTATAAAGATCAAATAAGATTAAAGATTTGCATTCGGAGATGTCAGAATAGTGTTTGGCACTTGGTTAATGAATATTATCTGTTATTATTAGAGACATGTTCGGGGTGAAGAAAATTGAAAAAATTCTGAAACATAGTTATGACAAATATTTTTCTTCACCATTGGGCTCATTCATTAAAAATGTAACCTTACTTTTTTAATATTTTGGAATGTTCTAAGTGAATTCTGCAGAGGTTGTTAATCAACTTGCAAGCTGAATTATGAATTGTCTTGCTTTTGGTGGTGGTGGTGTTGATGGTAGTTGTAGATATTTACTTTTAGATTTTGGTGCTGGTGAGATATCACTTCAATGTAGATCATCAGAAATAAATTCCTGGGAACCCCTCCCCACTAGTATGTCCTGGCCAGCCAAAAGAACAGTGAACTAATTCAATGGCTTCTCTTAGATGCACTGTGGCTGCAGCTCACGAATACCTGTGCATACTACATCTACCTCCTCATGCTCCTCAAGTGCTTGGTCTATTTTGGGGTAATCTCCTTTTGTCTGATCAGAAGAACAGCTGTCTGCTGCAGTGGGAAGAGATCCTAACAGATGGTGGCACAAAGGGTTCATCTTCTCTTCATCGTTTGTTGTCCCCAAAAGTGTCTGCTGAGGATCTAGCTGGGCTTGCTTTCTGGATTTGGGCTATGTCAGCTTCCATGTGTGTTATTCTATTATGTCATTATTTGGTGGTAGTTTTTCAAACCAGTGGCAAACAGAAAATTTCATCCGGTAACAACGACAACGAGTTGCCCAGGGCAGCCTTTAGCACAACTCTCTCCACAGTCTCCACCAGTGCCTCCAGCCAACCCAGGTCATCACGGCCTTAGTGTAGACAGCACGCAGCCTCCAGCCTCACCCCTTAGTGCCCTACAGCCAGTTAACTGCCAGAAAGCCTTCCCTCTACACGCTCTGAAGCAGCCTTCTTTGCTACTGGACTGCTGTGCTTTGTTTTTTAAAATAGGCACAATAAACGTAAATAATGAGAAGCCTATCTTTGTCTGTGTGTACTTTAGTTTGATGCAATTGAATTGAAAGTCCAAGGTAAGAAACAGCATAACAACTGGGCTATGAAATTATGTGTTGCTTGTAATAATGGTCCGACACCACATTTCTCATTCTTTCCCTGAGATAGTGGTTTTGAATTCTCTTGCGGCACTGTCTCTAAGAGGAGCCAGAGCCAATCCAAGAAGCCCAGTTGCTTTTCTTTTAAATGTCACCAGATTCATATTCTTTTGGTTTGGGCCATTCCAGTGGCAACAGGGCACCATCTAATGACACTTGCACTGTGTGAACAGCTTTGTACCAGTGTTTCCCCAGCATCATGTTTCCTGATCCTCACGTTATTCCATGAGAGCTGTGCTAACACCATGAAGGCAGCATGGCTGAGGGGTTAGGCACATGCACACAGGTCGCAGAGTGCCTGGGTTTGAGTCCTGGGTCTGGTATTCATGTGAATTCCATGTGCCATAATTTCCTCATGTAAAGTGCAGTTATAGTGCCCTGTCTCCTAGAATTGTTGTGTGAATTAGATGAGCTAATAATGCTTGGTACCTGCAAGCCCTCATGAGCATTGGCTTGTACTGTTGGTCACTCTGCT
>RJWJ010033436.1:0-17908 GCA_004363605.1 Indri indri | reverse complement strand
CCCAAAGGCAATCACAGCAATAACCAAAATAAATAAATGGGACCTGATCAAATTAAAAAGCTTCTGCACAGCCAAAGAAACTGTCACAAGAGCAAACAGACAACCTACAGAATGGGAGAAAATTTTTGCATGCTACAAATCCAATGAAGGGCTGATAACTAGAATCTACTTAGAACTCAGGAAAATCAATGAGAAAAAATCAAACAACCCTATTAAAAAGTGGGCAAAAGACATGAACAGAAACTTTTCAAAAGAAGACAGAATAATGGCCAAAAAACTTATGAAAAAATGCTCAACATCTCTAATCATCAAGGAAATGCAAATCAAAACGACAATGAGATATCACTTATCTCCAGTGAGACTGGCCTTTCTCAAAAAGTCCCAAAACAATAAATGTTGGCGTGGATGCAGAGAGATAGGAACACTCATACACTGCTGGTGGGACTGCAAACTAGTGCAACCTCTGTGGAAAGCAATACGGAGATACCTTAAAGAGATACAAGTAGAATTACCATTTGATCCAGCAATCCCATTACTGGGCATCTACCCAAAAGAACAAAAGACACTTTATCAAAAAGATACCTGCACCCGAATGTTCATAGCAGCACAATTCACAATTGCAAAGATGTGGAAACAACCCAAGCGTCCATCAATACATGAGTGGATTAATAAAATGTGGTATATGTATACCATGGAGTACTATTCAGCTTTAAGAAACAGTGGTGATATAGCACCTCTTGTGTTTTCCTGGATAGAGCTGGAACGCATTCTACTAAGTGAAGTATCCCAAGAATGGAAAAACATGCACCACATGTACTCACCATCAAATTGGTACTAACTGATCATAAGTGCACATATAAGAATAACATCTATTGGATGTTGGGCAGGGGGGAGGGGACAGGTGTATGCATACACAAAGAGTGCAATGCGCAGCATCTGAGGGTTGGACACGCTTGAAGCTTGGCCTTGGGGGGGAGGGGGGGAAGGGCAACATATGTAACCTAAACATCTGTACGCCCATAATATGCTGAAATAAAAAAAAAAAAGAAAAGAAAAGATCACTCTTCAACTTTACTCTCTCCTCTAGCCAATCTAGGCAATTGGCTAGATAGAGAATATTAAATGCTTTTTGCTAATTTACTTAGAATTACTGTTGAAGAAAACATTCAGATTAAATACAAAATGCAGGCCAGGCATGGGAGGTAGCATTGCTTTCAAATGAGAGAAAGCATTCGGTTAAGTGGTGGTAATGAATGAAATGTATTTTACTTTTTGTGAATTATACTTTTGTGTAAAGTCATTAGCTCTTTTCATTACAAAAGGCAAGAGCATAAGTCACAGGACTTTCTTCTTTACCTATGCTAATGAAGACACAATTTTTAAGGCTCTGTTCTTTTTTTTTTTTTTCTTTGTAAGACAGAGTCTCGCTCTGTCACCTGGGCTAGGTGCCATGGCATCAGCCTATCTCATGCAACCTCAAACTCTTAGGGTCAAGGAATCATCCTGCCTCAGCCTCCCAAAGTACTAGGATTACTGGCATGTAACACCACACTTGGCCAATTTTTTTTTTTCTATTTTTGGTAGATACAGGGTCTCGCTCTTGCTCGGGCTGGTCTCGAACTCCTGACTTCAAGTGATCCTCCCAGCTCAGCCTCCCAGAGTGCTAGGATTACAGGCATGAGCCACCACACCTGGCCAGCTCTGTTCTTAAGGTTTAGTCCTGATCAAAAGTTTAAGGGAAAAAACTACCCTTGAAAGGGAAAGAGGTCAAAAACCACTACTTTAGGGTGGAATAGGTACTGTTTAAAAAAAACAAAGTTAAACAGTTCCCTTTTGCTTTACTCTGTTTTTTTTGTTTAAAAAAAAACAAAAATAGAACCTGCTAGGGGATATTATAATTAAGAGTTATTTTCGTCCTCCCTTGGCAAGGACACATTCTTTTTCAACTTGATAATGCTTCCCTTGTTTGGCTCAACTGTGTGGTTTGCATCTTGAACTTATAATGTAATTGTGTCAAGAAGACTCTAATGAAGGAAAAAAATTGGTCTCAGAGTGAATAACAAATCCACCGTCTATCCTGCACACTTCATTCACAGCCCTGTTTTCCCCATAAGGATCCAAGCCATGCTCAGAAGCCTGTTGACAGTAGTGCTCCTCACGCTGTTGTTCTTCATGATTTTCCAGCAGGTAAGGACATAAATAATACAATAGTAGAGCCATAGATCCAGGAGCAAGGCATCCTCTCTGGGACCTCCTTCTTCATTTTCTTTGCCTATAGAGTCCTAGACTGGAGGGGTCATCTTATCCAGCACTCTACCTTCAGCAAGGGTTGATTGCACCGTCATTCCAGAAAGCTTGGTTGCATACCTTTGCCTTTCGAACTCCCCGAGAAAGAGAGGATGTTCCCCTTACAAATGAACAATAGCAAATTGCAACCAGTTGCAAACTTTTTAGCTCTTTCAAAATAGTAGCTACTAATTAACATTTGTAATAAAGTTAATTCTAACTTAATAAGTGAAGTACTTCTGTCATAAGAGTTGTCTCAGCTACTACTTATCTAGGAGATCAAAATATAAATATTTTTGTAATCATTTTTTAAATACCGTTTATATCCAAGCCTACAAATAAACTCCAGATTTATTTACAATTCCTTTTCATCCACTTGATAAACTGATTTTTATTTTATTATGGAAAGTAAATTTACTTGCTAAAGAGCCGACTGTAATATTCCCTTAGTTAGTATTTGAAACTGAAATGATTTTTAAGCATGATTGAGAATAAAGATAATATTATGCTATGTCTATAAAACCCTTTCAATGTGTATCCAGCAAAGGGTTTACGTTGGCACAGTAGGAATCATTGCCTAGCACAATGTTTTTTTAAACCATTTCCCATCAATCAATGCATGGTAAATATATCTAATTTGGTGTTTAAAAAGGGAGCTCATAACAACAATATCCAAAAAAAAAATAATAATAATTATATTTTTTAAAAGTCAATTTGATTTGTATAATCTGTTCTCACAATCAGTAGAAAATATAGCCTCAGTGGACAGAACTAAATGCTACTTTGTGGTCTAATCAAATCTGCAACCAGCATAATTCATCATACATAACTATAATTTTATATTATAGAGCAAGTTGATGATTTGAACCTCACTTCTGGAGAAATTGTTTATCTTTTGGAAAAGATAGATACAGATTGGTACAGAGGGAACTGTAGAAACCGGATTGGCATATTTCCTGCCAACTACGTCAAAGTCATTGTAAGTGGATCATGCTTGTTTTAATTGGTCATATACTCAGTGGGTTCTGTGTGACTTGTAGGTTGAGAAAAAAAAAAACCCGAAACTTAGATTCTTTGGTTCTAGTTCTCTCTCTTCCATTGATTCATTTGGCATTTGAAAAATGCAAAAATAAAGATTTGTTCAATTAGGTAATGGTTAATTATTATTATTATATTATGGGGCTTTGGAACTTAATACATAAATGCTATCTGAAATCCTCAAGTGAAGGACCACCACTACAGGTCAACTGGTGAAGCAGCTGTTCTTGGGGGATGTTTAAGCACTTAAAGATATATGTTAATTCTTTGAGACATTCAGTAAACATGAATTGAATGGTACTAGATTGTCCTGATGTTGTCTGAGGTTATGGTACCACTTCTTTTCTTAGGAGTGCATTTTATTTTGGGTTTCTTTCATCTTTTCCATTCCCATTTATCTCCATCTTTTAAAAAAAAATCAACTTGGGAATACTAAAGTACTTTATTGGAAATAGTGGTTCATTAATGGTTTCTCACGTAATTTCTAATCTGATTGGGAAAATTATATTAAAGCGTCAGAATTTTATACACCCTTATGACCTAACTTGTGAAAGCATACATGTATGTTGGAGCTTTACACGCTAAGCCCAGGAGGCCATGAAACATGGGGGTAAAATCAGACTGCCCCTCAAACAGACTGCCTCTGTAGTCATACATAGGAGGAATATGACTCAGGCCCTGATACAACTTATTGATACCCTGAAATACCAATAAACCTAGCCTGAATAGTTCAGCATTAACAGCTTATTTGGAGGGAAAAAAGCAAAGAATTTTCCATTACATCAGAAATTTAGAAAACATGTCTAACAGAAGATCTATATTTTTCAAATAGAAATGAGTTTGAGTCTCTTGGATTATGAAATGTAGGTCTTAAAAATTGTCCAGTATATATATGCCCTGATTCTTTGGAGAAATTCAACCACATTTTCTAAATTAATATTAAGAATAATGTTAGTTTTAGCACTCTTCCTCATTTTTCTTCTGCCCAATGAAGCAGTACTTTAGAAAGCACAATTACCACACCGAAATCAATCACTGAATTTGCCACATTATTGGTATGAGTGTTATTTCTAAGCCCACAAGTTTAAAAAATTGTTTTAAAACTTCGAACCTTTAGAATTCATCAAGAAGGGCTCTGCTTTATTTAATATAAATCTCAGAGCCTTAAGTAGTTTCAGACTGCATGCATTATGGCCAAATATTTTATTACAACCCAGCTCTACTGAGCTTTGTAAATGAGGTATTATATAAAGTGCTTGCCACTTAGTAGATGCTCACTAAGTACAAATTCCTTTCTTCCTTCCCTATTCACATTGAAGGGGGAAAGAATATTACAGAGTTATGAATATGTAAAGAATCTACAAGTTTTACTGAAATGTTTTATTTTGAGTTCAGGGAAGCATTGCAGAACCCTACCAATACTTGGAGTAGATGTAATAAGGCTGTTGTATGACAGCATGAATACCTGATGCCTGGTTTCTGTCTCAAGTCCTTCACAGCTGCAGTTTTCAATGTGGAGAACATGAGATAGAGAAAACTCAGTCAGAAGTAGAATGATATTAATGTGCTTATTCCAGCAAATAAGAGAAGGATTGAATGTTTACTCAAGAAAAGCTACATCATAAGTTATACATTTTTTTTCAAAACTCAAATTCAGGATTTCTTTCCATTTAGCACCTATGGTACCACTTACTCCATTTAAGACTTAGCTAAACTGGTTGGTTGATTTCAGTCATGCATTTCCTAATTACTTAACCTGAAATTTATCTTACTAAAATCTGAAAAAATACAATTGTTATCTTGATTTTGTCTTTACCAGGTTGATATTCCAGAAGGAGGAAATGGGAAAAGAGAATCCGTTTCATCTCATTGTGTTAAGTAAGTTTATTTGTGTTCTTTTGCACAAAAATCAAAGGAGGCAACCATTTATATCATGAAGAATTAGCAAGCTTAAACACTTCTAATGTGTGATTATTCAAATTCTAAGTGTGTCTTTTTAATTATGAGGAAAATTTTGCTTGTTTAAAAAGCAATGGTGAATTAAAATCCTGATCAAATGGGAAGAAGCCGACCTAAGCAACTCTCCATCTCAGCACAGGCCATACAGGTAGCAACAAAGCAAGGTCTGTCCTGACGCTTCCCACAGCCTGGCCTCGGCATTGGCAAAGATGATGTCATCATCCAGCGCATTTTATTTTGACCTTCTGGTGTTTATCTACCCACAAGTTTTTAAACGGTTCGAATATTTTTGTCATGGGAAATATTTCATAGAAATATGAATCCTACAAAAACTGGTAGACATTTTGTATTGTTCTGTTTTTAAGAGGAACTAGAAGAAAGTGAAGAAAGAGTTAAGTTGAAGGGATTTTCCTTTATTTCTGAGGACCTTTCCAGGAATTTATATACCCTTTTATGTGTCATTGTAACTCCTTTGTGATTTAAAACATTGCCACAATGCAATTTTATATTCTAGTTAAATGAGCAAATTAATAGAATTCACTACCTGCTGAAGACTGTAATAAGGAGATGCTCCCAGAGGACTTTAGAAAATAAATGCAAAGGTTATCACAAATAAGAAAACTTCTGATGCTACAATAGTTGAATTCTGTTTCAGGTTCAGTTTTTCTCCTATTTTTAAGCAGCGTGTGCTATGTCAGCCAGCTGAATTTAAAGTGGGCTTTTACAGCCATTGCTCCATTGACCTGACTTAAATCAGAATTTGACTGGAACTACAATCGACCTTTTCTCTTTAGGCAATTGCTTCTCCTTAGCCTGTTGCTATTGAAACTTCCTTTCTAAAGCCTCAAATCGAAGGTTTGGTATTAAATCATACCTTCTAGAGATACAGTTTTATCTCTGCTTTTATCTGATTTTCAGTCAAAATTGCAGGTCATGTAAGGATTATTCCAAGTCTCAGAAATGAAGCCTTTTTAAAGAAGATACAAAAATCATTTGATTTAATTAATTAATTTATTTATTTATTTTTGAGACAGAATCTTGCTTTGTCACCCTGGCTAGAGCACAGTGGCATCATCATAGCTCACTGCCACCTCGACTCCTGGGCTCAGGTGATCCTCCTTCCTCAGCCTAACAAGTAGCTGGGAATACAGGCACATGCCACTACATCCAGCTAACTTTTTCTATTTTTATAGAGATGGGGTCTCTTGCTCAGGCTAGTCTCGAACTCCTGACCTCAAGAGAGCCTCCCGCCTTGGCCTCCCAGAGTACTAGGATTACAGGCATAAGCCATGGCATCCAGCCCCCAAAAAATCATTTTTAAAAGCAACAGAGTTAGGTATAAGATTATATATGATGATATGCCAAGGTTCTGTTTTCTTCAAACCTCCTGGTTTTTCAGGCCAACTCACTGACTGAGTCAGCATTATTGAGCATTTACTCTGCCCTGCTGATGCCCATTGCATTCTGCCCTGATTCTTGTCAGGAAGTTTGCTATCTTGCCCCAAGATTCTCAAGGTCAGCACTCCTAAACTCAATGCATCTATGATTGAGAGGTACAGACTGGGCCATGAATTGCTATGGCCCATGGATACAACACATGGAGACTGGGGAGATTGTGTAATGAATTAAGATGATCAAAAGACACAGCAGTATAAACTAACCACCTAGCTGCTTATCTGGAATTCTTCATGTACTCTGTGACCTTGAGCTTTAGCCTTTCTGAATGAATAGATTCATATCTAAAAAGTAAGCCCTGTCATTTAAAAGTATAACTTGTTTATTTTCATGGAAAAATTTTAAATTAGCCTAGTATACCTTGTTCCATAGTAAACACAGAGTAAATATTTGTTGAAAGACTGAATGAAAGATTTAAAGTATTTTAAAAGTACTCTCTGCTTTAACCCACAAAATGTGTTTTGTTTAGAGGCCCAAGATGTGTTGCTCGGTTTGAATATGTTGGCGACCAGAAGGATGAGTTAAGTTTCTCAGAGGGAGAAATTATTATTCTTAAAGAGTATGTGAATGAGGAATGGGCGAGAGGAGAGCTTCGAGACAGAACTGGGATTTTCCCCCTAAACTTTGTGGAACTTGTTGAGGATTATCCCACCTCTGCTGCAACTGTTTTAAGTGAGTATGTCTAATATGGTGTTTTCATTATGTCATGTCCTGATTCAAATAAACCAAATAATGGGATTATACTTAAACTGAAAAATAATCCGTACTGCCCTACTTTTTTAGGTCGAAGTAAAAATGATTTTGAAGGTAATTTGTGTGCAATAGTCATTATCGTGGTTCTCTCTCAAAGAGCTGGTTTTGGTGTTTTAAGTAATTAGCAATATCTTCATATAAGAAATACAAAGACTTTTAAACAGAAATGGAGTATAGAGTATAACCAAGGGGTATCCTTCTTCACTCGACAATTACATGGACAAGCCCAGAGAGAGGATAGTACGGGTCTAGGTAACATTGCCAGCACATGGAGAGACTGGTCTAGAATCTCAGGCTTTTCACTCCCACCCCTGGCCCAACAATTTATTTCTAACACTGTATGGTCTTTACATCTGATGTTTTGACTTTTTTTTCTTTTCTTTTTTTTTAATGTAGGCACAAAGGTACCACTAAAAACCAAAAAAGAAGATTCTGGCTCAAATTCTCAGGTAGGCTGCCTGAACAGAAAACTATAGTGACAGCCATGTTTAAACTCTGGGAGGAATACTAAAATCATAAGTATCAAGAGAAAATGGTATGAAATCATGTTTCAATTCATACAGCAAATGTTTATAATAAATTAAATTGTTAGGTTGTTATTTTATAGAGAGAGCTTATGCAAAGACATGCAGACCCTGATAGAAAATGAGGAAAGAGACATAACTGGAGAATTCATAAAAGAGGTACAATAAGTGGCTAATACTGAAAAAATATTTAACCTTACTAGTAATCAAGGAAATGTATAATAAAGCAGCAGTAAAATAACATTTAACCTATCTAGTTAACAAAGATTGTGTAACTCAACAGTCAACAAATAATTATAAGCATGTGAGTGTTTAAAAAGGAGAAAATACACATTATTATTATTTATCAGCCTAAGAAAAGGATTAAAAAACGAGACAAAATTTTAGTCACAAAGACGGTCATAGTGGTGTTGGTATAAGTAAAAATTAAAAACAACCTAAATATGACCATAATTGGGAGAATATTCTGAAGCCATGAAAAACAAGATTTATAAAAGAAATGTCATGAGAGGAAAACATATGTTATAGGGAAAGGGGATATGAAATTGATTATATAGCATAAAAAGACTAGAAGGAAATATATTTAAATTGTTAACATTCAGTTGCTTCTTGGTGGTAAGATTATATACATGGGTTGGTTTTTTTTCCCACTTCTTTATAAATTTCTGAACTTTCCAAATGTTTAGGAACATTTGTATTATTTTTTTAACAGGGAAGAGAAAAAAAGGGTTAAAATTTTTATGTTGTATAATATGACTCCCTAAGTATTTAAAGGCCATAAGAATATGGTGACTTCCATTGTTTCTTGTGACATATTTAGAGTAGTGAGCCCGTTGGGGTCATTGTGTTTGGGGTCATGTCACTTGTAATCAGGCTGTGTGTCTCTTAATTTTTTCATCCTCATCCACTGATCAGTCAAACAGGAAAGAAACTAACTACAGTTCTCCAAAAAGAAATGTTCACATGGTTCCTTGCCTTTTTTCAAAGTAGTAAGTTCTGTTCTTTAGGACTGGTTCCTCATGTACATGACAAGAGGGCTAAGGTTAGGGGTTTTTGTCTGCTTGTTTTTTGTTTTGTTTTGTTCTATAAGCCATCGGTTATTGAGAACTTAAGATGTGCCAGGCATTGTGCCAAGTGTTCTACGTGCATTATCTCATTTAATCCTCACAGCAGTCCTAAGATAAAGCTAAAGCTCAGAAGAGAAGTGTCTTTCCCCGTGTCCTGCAGCTAGGAAAATGGCAGAGCTGGGTCTGGAGCCCTTGCCTGTCTGGCTCCAAAGCCTTTGTTCTTATCGTTATCCTCTACTGCCTGCTTGAGCTTCTTGAACATAGAGTTCCCATCCCGATTTGGCAGAAATACCTCTCCACAGAGCATAACCTTCCTCTGATGTGTTTGGGGTAAAAGCCTTCTTATTGGAGCATTGCATCATACTAGCCCACCATATTTGGGTGATTATCCTGCCAACCTTAGAGTTAACTGTGCCTCATAAAATTAAAAGTATGAATTAATGAAGTCTGTCGTATGCCATAGAATCTGATAGACTGAATCAAGTAAAGACCTGGGAATTAACAGACTGCCCATTCTGATCCTTCCTAATTTAGATAAAGAAGAGCTTCACTGAAAATTATATACTTTTATCAGAATTTCTCATAGTGTCATAAATACTATGTATAACTATTTTATGCTTTTACCTAATTTTTTAAGGTAACTAGTATTGTAGATCATAATAAGAAAAAAGTTTTTGCTTAAGCATGGTATAGCCCTTGAAAGCAGAAAAGCCACAAATTCCATCATACTTGTCATTTAGAATTATATTTTAAGAAAAAAATTATTGGAAACTTTTACTTCTGAAACTTGATAACAACATAAAGTATTAGGTAATGTAAAGAAGTCTTTGAGCTTTGAAATCTTATGACCCCTTAGCTTTTTTTTTCCCCACCACTTTTTAAGCTTTGTGGAATTCAATTTCAAATAAAATCTCACATCTCTTATCAAACTTCTGATTCATAACAGGTTAATAGTCTTTCTGGAGAATGGTGTGAAGCTCTTCACAGTTTTGCAGCAGAGACCAGTGATGACTTATCCTTCAAAAGGGGAGACCGGGTCCTGATCCTGGAGCGTCTGGACTCTGACTGGTGCAGGGGCAGACTGCAGGACAGAGAGGGGATCTTCCCAGCAGTTTTCGTGCGGCCCTGCCCAGGTATGACAACCAGAAGACATTACTCTTACTCGCAGAGGGAAGCCCATTGAAACTTCCTTTTCCCTCTGACTATGCTCAGTTTGAGTTTTTTGTCTACATTTGAAAGAGATGATTCATAAAGTTATGTAAATTTCATTCACATACTTTGTTAACAGTTAAGGAAAAAAAAGATAAAAATGCCCTCACTAAATATCTTAAATATTATCTAATAAACATATTCTGTATAATTTTTCCCTGCTAAGCAAACATCCTTCATCTTTTTTGCAAGTTAAAATAAGTTCAAAATTAATTGAAAATATTATGTTCTGAGAGTGACAAGGGGGTCTCTTAAAATGTTTGATTTGTATTTTAGTCCATTGTCTTTCTATACGTTGAATTTTTGATGTCTTCACAGCTGAGGCAAAAAGTATGTCTGCTATAACACCGAAGGGGAGAAAGGCCAAAGCCTTATATGATTTCCATGGGGAGAATGAAGATGAGCTTTCCTTCAAGGTCAGAATGTGTATCTTTTCAAAACTGCATTGAGTACTATAAATTTTGAAATGTCTTCCATCAAAAGGTGGAACATTTGGATGGAATATTGATCATACCTAGGAATGAACAAGCCAAGTATGGTAGCACACACCTGTAGTCCCAGCTACTTGAGTGGCTGAGGCAGGAGGATCACTTGAGTCTAGGAGTTCTGGGTTGCAGTGCACTATGCCAGTTGGGGGTCTGCACTAAGTTTGGCATCTATTAATAGACCCCCCGCCCTCTGGGAGCAAGGGACCACCGGGTTGCCTAAAGAGGGGTGAACCAGCCTAAGTCAGAAACAGAGTAGATCAAAACTCCTGTGCTGATTAGCAGTAGGATCGTGCCTGTGAATAGCAACTCTACTTTAGCCTGGGCAACATAGTGAGACCCCCATCTCTTAAAATAATAATAATAATTTTTTTAAATGAAGAGATCTTAGACAATCTTAGATACTAATTCTAAAGGAAGAGATTAGAGAAAGTGAATAGGGCAAATAGGGCTGATAATTTACATTATCAACCAGGCATTTAGTTACTTAGAAAAACCTTGGCTTAATAACCCCATAATCCCCAAAGTAATTCTTTGTTCCTTGGCCTTACAACATCAGATCTCAGTAATATTGAAGTTTTCATCCGTAGCTCTAGTAAAGGATGATCGATCCTCTGTGTGGCCCTCACAGCCAGCTACTGACATGTCTTTGAAGTCATTAGAGAAATGAGATGGCACCTGCTACAATCTGCCATTGTAGCATTATAGCCTCGTAAGGCACTGAATTCTTATTCATAATAGCACTGAGCAGAGCTTTGAGGAAATAGTCCCCAAAGGTTGAGCTACTTTGCAAAGGGTTTTTTTGTTTGGTTGGTTGGTTGGTTTGTTTCTGGGAGCCTAAAATTTAATCTTAATCTTACTTCACCAAAGAAGTGGCTTTTATTTTTTCTTAAAGTAAAAACAACATTTCCATAATTCTGTTTCCCCAGTTCATAATTGGACCATGGTCAGAGGAAAGCACCCATGGTAGTGTTTTGGGACTATGCCAGAGGAAAGAGGGTGGTTATAGTAGTTCACCGCTATCAAAATAGCCTATGTCAGACAGTGGTAAATTCTCTGTCAATGACAATATTCAGTCAGAGGCAAGGATGCTATGGAAAGAATGAAAGCATCAAGGAGTGCTTGGACAAGATGCAGCTTAAAACAGTGAGTGCCCAAACAAGGTTTTCATTCGTCTAAAACAAAATGAGGAAAACAAGGCAATACCTGAATTAGGTATGTGCAGGATTTGGGGGATTAAGGGGAACATGCTAAAATATGTCATTATAAGGTTACTAACTTCCCATTTTGTGATAGAGTTTTCCTTTATTCTGAATGATAGAATATTCTTTTATTTTTTGTATATTAAAATGTCATTTCTATTAAAAATTATTGTTAGTAAATAAGATGTTTCTTAGGCCCTAACTATGCAAAATTAAAAATTGATAACCCTATATCAGTTCCTTTTTGTCTTTCTTTTTTTTTTTTTTTTACTGTCTTAATCTTTAAAATCCAAAAGTTTGGAAACTGTTGCCTTATCCTTTTTAGTCTTTAGAATCAGTGGTTCAAAATTTATTCCTTTTACTTTTAAATAAAATGTTACTACAAGGGAGGAATCTGAATTCAAACTTTTTAGATGTTATTTTGGCCTTCATTTCAGTTATGTCAATATAAACAACAAAATTCACAGTATCCTACAGAAAAATAGGTTGTCTTCATTTTACAAATGACCAACCATAAGACAGTTCTGTTGTTTTTTTGTTAAGGGATTCTACAGTGCTTTCAGTGCTATCGGTGATTAATATTTTATTAAATATCTGCAGAATTTTAGTAAATAGAACTTATTTTAAAATAGTCCTAGCCCTCTGGAAACTGACATGTTATATAGGTATGGACCAGGCCTAAGAAAAATAGCTTCAATCAACCATTATGTTATAATTTAGGAACCAAAAGGAACTTATTTATTACAGAAACTTTGAATTGACAGGATTTTTACAGATTTTTGCAGAGTAGACTAATTAATGACATCTGATAGTCAGTGTGTTTCCTTTCCATTTTCCATAAAGAAAAGCCTTAAACCATTTTTTTTCAGAGGGTAATGTACTAGGGCTACAAATAAATCCATTTAGCCTCATAAAGATATTCTTTAAAGTAGCCAGGGTCATCTGGGATCATTGTAGAATCTTAAACACAGATTCTAAGAAATAGTTAGAAACTGTAAGGAACAAAATAGTTATGTCTTCGTCTGCTAGAGGAATTATAATTTGCAAATGAATAAGACACACAGCCTCTTTGACTAACCTGATGTGGATAAATCACTGTTCTGAGTCAAGGTGAAGCTCTTTAAGATGGGAAAAAATGCGAATTTGATACTAGCGCCATGGAGGAATGGAATAAACCAAATGGTAGAGGAGAATACCATTATATGGAAAATGTTCAGGATGTTAATAAATGGCAATTATAATGAAAGCCTTTCTAAGTAAAAAGGTCCATTGTAAATTGTGGTAGCCACACAGCCTAGTGGTTAGGAATACAGGCCCTGGAATCACTAAATTTGAATCTTGGTTCTCCAACTCGATGTGCAACTGGCAAGTTACATAATCTATCTGGGTTTCGGTTTCCTTTTCTTTAAAATAAGGAACTCTATAAAAATATATCTCTAAAATGAGGATAATAATAGTATCTATCTCTAGGACTGTGGTATTATTTAAATGAATTAGTTCCTGTAAAGTACATAGAGTAGGACAAGGCATGCAGTAAGCACGTGGCTTACTTTCTCATCTGCAACTCCTTGCTTAAATGTCACCTTAGGCCCTCCTTGATTGCCCTAATGAGTTGGCAACCCCATGCTTTCTGTCCCCTTCTTCCAGCTTCTTTGTCTTCTCACTCTAGAATGAGGCCTTTATTCATTGCTGTATCCTTAGTGCCCAGAGCAGTGCCTGACACATAGTGGGTAAGTAATTGTTAGATGAGAAATATACATATATGATGGCTGTTATTCCTATTTATTCAACAGGGATTTTAAGTTGGGAGTGGTGCATTTGGGATACACAAAATATAAGCAGGAAAACAAATTGCAGCAAGGCTGACAATGCCAAAGGAATGGGCTTTGAGGAAAAGAGGCATAAAAGCAGATGGCATCATTAGATATAGATCATCTTTGTGATATATCATTTAATCCTCTTGGCAAATCAAGATAAATGAGTTATATTAAGAGAAGTTTATTCATGCTGCTCTAGGTAGGCTGCTACTTACCATGCTTATAGTCAACAGAAACCAATAATTATTTCCAATTCCTGTCTTCTTACAGGCTGGAGATATAATAACAGAGCTGGAATCTGTAGATGATGACTGGATGAGTGGAGAACTAATGGGAAAATCTGGAATATTTCCCAAAAACTATGTTCAGTTTCTACAAGTCAGCTAAAGGTGAAGCTTGACTGTGTTTGTTGACACAAGAACTCACTTGAACTATCACTTTGACTATCAGATATGTTTTTGCACTATTTTTTTAACTGAAAAAGAAATATCTAAGCTGTACATGGTACACTAGAATTTTCTGAAAGCAGAAAACTTCTAGATTTTGTTGTTAGCTTTCATTACAGTAGAAACATGCACATGGAAACCCATGAGCTAGGATTCTACCAAGGAAAATATCTAGCAGGATTAGCAAGGGAGGCACATTTCCCCGGGGAAAGCATCTGGTGACATGGCAGCACAGGGAAGCTCACAAGCAAAAGTTGCACTTGGACATCTATTTTAATCAGCATAAGTGAATTAACTGTGCTTCTTCATTTTTTACTTTTGTTTAAAAAGAGGATGTTTGACATTCTATATCATGTAACTAACTATCAGGATGTGGTTGGTAATCTAAATTTCATTTTTGATATTCAGATTAATTCTTACAGTTTGAATGCATTAGCCTTATTACCTGGGCTAATCTTTCCTTCAGGAGAGATTATTTCATGACTAGTTGGAGCATTTGTAAGCACATAGTGAAATCAGTTCATGCTCACCAAATGCTTCTTGTGTTACTGTGTTTTCCATTTGTCCAAGGATTTGAAGGTGGTCAAAATGTGATGTATCTTACCTACTCAAAAGAACCAAAAGCATCCCTGAAATGCCTTGCTAATACAACTAACCCTTCCATATACATGCTATACTTATTTCTTTCCTCGATGTATACTTTATGTTAACAGGATTATTATAAAGCATACTTTCTGAATCTGCAATCATTCCTTTGACAATTACTGGTATCCAAAGGAAAATTCATTTTCTTTGCATTACCCCAGTAATATATAAAAGCTGTGTCTTGTTATAGTAGTGCATTATGAATCACAAATAATATCTTAGAATACAGAACAGCTGTTAAGATGGAAAACAATGCCAAACCCCCAAAGCTCATTTCTTTACAATATAATCAGAATGAAAAATAATTTAGAGGACTGAAGACTGGTACTTTTTTGTTTTATTTTTTCCTTAGCTCATCCCTGCATAATTATTAGAGTAAATAAAAAACCACTTTCTTGCTATCCATTGTTGTACATTCTAAGCTTAAGATAAAAGTGGTTCTTTTCATGACTGATTCAATTACAGTTTATGGGCTAAAGCCAAATAGGTTGAAGACAATCTTCCAGACAGATCAATGGAATAGAATTTTATTGGAAATGTAAAACACTTTCCCAACAATGTTCATGACTTTCTTCTATTTTGGGAAGAGTTTCATATGCTGGACCACTTTTTAACTTTTGTTATTTTTTTCCCATTGTCCAAAAAGTTAGGCCATCAGTGGTTACACCATTATGGGAACACCACATAGAGTTCTGTAAGAAAGGTAATATTTACTTTGTATTTTACTAAAGTTAATCTCCCAGTTATGTGGTTACATTTGGTTTTGGAGTATAAGAACTTTTTTCTACATGTTTGTGGTAAAGAAGAGAATATAAAGAAAATTCTTGTCAAATTTCATTCGAAACTAATTTCATGAGAAATGGGTCACTCAAAGCATTATCCAAACTAAATTCTTAATTGCAGCAAGCTATACAACAGCAAGAAGCGGGTGGGGACATGGAATGGGACAGGAGGTATATTATCTTTGTCTGTGTAATTTTAACATCTTATATTGAAGATTCTGAAAACCTGTTTTTATTGAAGAAAAATATCCCCCTTAAATTTTGGCCTTCTGTCAGCATAATGATAAGTGCAATAGTTGTAAATCTACTTGACACTATAATAAACTGAACCGAACTTTCTATTTTTTTTTTTGGTGGGGGTGGGAGTCTTCTGGTGAGGACCGGAAAACCCGCTAGACAAATTCTAAAAGAGCTGGGACACTGAACCGAGCTTTCAAATTCCCTTCCTCTCATATAAGACCGAGTTTTTTAGAATGGAGATGGTTTCTTATTTATCTTTGTAGCTCCAGTCCTTAGCGCCATTTAGGTTCAAGGTTGGTTCATTGGATGGATGAATATATAGCAATACCATTTGGATCCACTCAATATCTTTCCTTTTTAATTTGTGACAAAAATCTATATTGAAACAAAATTCCTAGTTTTATGTCATTTCACTCTGTCATGCTCTATTTTTTGCTTGTCATTTATTACCTACTCAACTGACAGGAAGCAAAAACGTAACATATAGGCTTTCATAGGTGCTTTCTTATTCTGTGTATTGATTGAATTCAAGGCAAGACTCAACCATGTTTAAAGAGAAACATAATTCTATACTCAGTGAATTTCATCAGGGAGAAATAGGAATGCATTCTGTTTCCTTTCAGGTATTTTGGGTTCAAACCTGATATTGTTCATCTAAGCCTCCTCAAACTGGAATCTCTGAATCTTCGGTGGGTTAAAATTAGAGAAGCCATTTATTATATTATTCTTAATCCTTTTGACCACTAAAAGACAGCATATTTCTTTCTTTTTTTTTTTTAGTTAGAAAAGTCTTATTTTTCTTCTTCCCCTCCTCCCTACTCTTACCAACAGCATATTTCTTTAAAAGATTCCCATGTTTACATGGCCAAAGGGGTAATGGAATATATCTACCATTGTGCTCACGGAAGTCACAGGTCATGAATACAATCTGTAACATTCAGAATGAAAGAAATCAGCGCATTTATCAAAATTTATTGTTAGAACTGACATTTGGAAAAAAATATTTTTCTATAAGATTGTAAATCAATAGCCTTAATAATCATTATTTAGTTTTTATTCCATTTCCTTAGCTTGGATAAATATACCTAGAGAAAATAGCAATGGATACGTGTACTGATTATAAGGGACTGTTCACTCTGGTATAATCACTAATGGTTTATTCCTTTTAATTAGTGTCAAATGCACATGAGCCATGTGATTCATGATTCAATGATATTTTGAATGCCATTGAGTGAATTCTTAACAGTGAACTTTTTCAGAACTAATGGGAAATCATTTTCTAACTTATGCCTTTTTATTTCACTCATTATAGAAGGGGGAAAAAAATAACATCCTGACCCAGGACAACACCACCATCTAGGGGCCTCTCACTTAATTGCAAGCTTGTTAAACCTCAGAAGAGTCCTTGGAGACCGGAGCTCAACTTGGAGAGGTTAAAAGATTTGCCTAAAGTCAGTTACTGGCAGAGTCTAAAGTAAAACCTAGCCCTACTCATTCCCAATCCAGTATTTTTTCCATTTATTATGGCAATGTGATACATTTCTCTTTAGCAGTTAAACAAGTAGAATTGATCTGTTTTATTGGTTATAAATGTTGCAACTTCTCATACAATACTTACGATAAGAAAGAGTTGCACAGAATAAAGACTTGAATTTTTCTCTTTCAAGAAGAAAAGTCTCGGGCCGGGCGCGGTGGCTCACGCCTGTAATCCTAGCACTCTGGGAGGCCAAGGCGGGCGGATCGTTCTGAGCTCAGGAGTTCGAGACCAGCCTGAGCAACAGCTAGACCCCGTCTCTACCAAAAAAATAGAAAGAAATTAATTGGACAGCTAAAAATATATATAGAAAAAATTAGCCGGGCATGGTGGCGCATGCCTGTAGTCCCAGCTACTCGGGAGGCTGAGACAGTAGGATTGCTTGAGCCCAGGAGTTTGAGGTTGCTGTGAGCTAGGCTGACGCCACAGCACTCGCCCCAGGCAAGAGAGTGAGACTCTGTCTCAA
>RJWJ010033435.1:0-17906 GCA_004363605.1 Indri indri | reverse complement strand
GCATGCGCCACCATGCCCGGCTAATTTTTTTTTTCTATATATATTTTTAGCTGTCCAATTAATTTCTTTCTATTTTTGGTAGAGACGGGGTCTCGCTCTTGCTCAGGCTGGTCTCGAACTCCTGAGCTCAGGACAATCCGCCCGCCTCGGCCTCCCAGAGTGCTAGGATTACAGGCGTGAGCCACCGCGCCCGGCCTGTTCTTAAACTTTTAATAAAGATTATTATGCCCCATATATTCTCCAAGTTATTTTTTTTCACTCAGTATTATATTGTTTGTAAGCGTCATCCATAGTGACACATGTAGCTTTAGGTCCTTCATTTTCACAGCTGCACGGCATTTCAGTATATGACTATATTTTATTGTGCAATCTATATAGGCATTCTTCTGAAGGCATACCTTGTAGATATCGCAGGTTTTGTTCCAGACCTCCACAATAAAGTGAGTATCACAATAAAGTGAGCCACACTTTTTTTTGGTTTCCCAGTGCATATAAAAGTTATTTTTACACCACACCGTAGTCCATTAGGTGTGAAATATTAATAGCATTATGTCTAAAAACAGTGTACATACTTCAATTTAAAAAATACTTAACTGCTAAAAGATGCTAACGATTATCTAAGCCTTCAGTGGGTCATGATCATTTTGCTGGTGGAGGCTCTTGCCTCAATGTTGATGGCTGCTGATTGATCAGGGTGGTGGTAGCTGAAGGCTGGGGTGACTGTGGCAATTTCTTAAAATAAGACAACATTGAAGTTTGCCACATCAATTGACTCTTCCTTTCATAAAAGATTTCTCTATAGCGTGTGATGCTGTTTGATAGCATTTTACCATTCGAACTTCAGCATTTTTAACTTCTTTCAAAATTAGAGTCAATCCTCTCAAACCCTGCCGCTGCTTCATTGACTAAGTTTATGTAATATAATATTCTAAATCCTTTGTTGTCATTTCAACAACGTTCATAGCATCTTTACCAGAAGTAGATTCCATCTCAAAAAACCACTTTCTTTGCTCATCCGTAAGAAGAAATTCCTCGTTTGTTCAAGTCTTTTCACAAGATTGTAGCAATTCAGTGACATCTTCAGGCTTCAATTCTGATTCTAGTTATCTTGCTATCCCCACCACATTTGCAATTCAAATAGTACCATAAAAGATCACTGATAACAGATCACCAAAACATGGCCAGGCTCGGTGGCTCACGCCTGTGATCCCGGCACTCTGGGAGGCTGAGGCGGGAGGATCGCTTGAGCTCAGCAGTTTGAGACCAGCCTGAGCAAGAGTGAGACAGACCCCATTTCTATCAAAAATAGAAAAAATTAGCCAGGCATGGTGGCACGTGCCTGTAGTCCCAGCTACTCGGGAGGCTGAGGCAAAGAGAATAGCTTGAGCCCAGGAGTTTGAGGTTGCTGTGAACTAGGCTGATGCTACAGCACTCACTCTAGCCCAGGCAACAGAGTGAGATTCTGTCTCAAAAAAAATAAATAAATAAAAATAAATAAATAAACAGATCACCATAACAGATATCATGATGAAAAAGTTTTAAATAGTTTGAGAATTATCAAAATGTGACATAGAAACACGAAGTGAGCACATGCTGTTGGAAAAATGGCCCCAACAAATTTGCTTGCTGCAGAGTTGTGACAAAACTTCAATTTGTGAAAAACACAATGTCTGCAAAGAGCAATAAAGCAAAGCACAATATAACAAGGTATATGTGTATATTGAAGATTGTTTCCAATATTTTGCTACTACAAATAATGCAATAATGAATATTCTGGTACATTACTCCTATGTAAGGGTTTCTCTTAAATAGAGAATATTGCCAGAAATGGAATTACTAGATGGTAAAATATTAATACAAGAAAGTTAACTTTCTATCCAAACTGCTCTCCAAAGTTGTTCTACCAGTTTGTACTCCCAGACTTTTTTTCTTCCAATACAATAGGTATAAAATGATATGTCATTTTTATTTGCACTTCCCTGATTATTAGTAAGGTTGGCCATCCTAACTTATGCATATTGACCATTCGGTTTTCTTTTGTAAATTGTTCGTTTATATCTTTTGCCCATTTGCGAGTTAAATACATAGTAAATTATTTCTCTTAGTCTATAGCTTGTCTTTTTATGTATGTTTGGGTTTTGTTTTTGTTATGTAGTTGTTCTGGCTTTGATGTTGAATTTTAAAAGTATATTATCAGATTTATCATTTTTTTATGGTTTGGGATCTTATGTCTTATCTAACACAATTTTCCCTATGCTGGTTTATTATAATAAAAGTCTTGTATTTTATTTTACAAATTTTGCTTTTCAAATTTAATTCTGTAATCCATCTGGAATCTTTTTTAAAAAAATTACTGGTGTGAAGTGAGACTCTCACTTCTTTTCTATATGAATTGTTTTGATACCATTTATCAAATATTGATACTAATTTATGATGCAAGCTCTGTCCTATACCAAGTTTTCTACTGGCCAATTTCTGGATTTTCATATTTTGTTTCATCGATGTGTCTCTTCTTGCCCTAAAATTATATTATCTTAAATATTCTCAGCTAATATTGGATTGGGATTGTTGCATTTTGTTCTGCTTCAAAATTTTCTTGGCTAATTTTTGTCTTTTACTGTTCCAAATGAATTTTAGGATTAGCTTTTCAAGTTCTTTGAAAAACTCTCATGTAATTTTGATGGGAGTTGTATTTCCTTTTTAGAATAATTTGGAGAAATTGACTTCTTTATGTATTACGTGTTTTTATCCATGAACTTAGTATTTTACTCCATTTTTTCAAGTTTTCTTTGATGTTCTTCAACAAATTTTTTGTGATTTTTTTCAAAAACTTTTTACATACCTTTTTTAGATTTATTCCTATGTAGTTATAGTTTTTATTATTCTTGTAAATTATCCGTTGATTATATTTGCAAATCGATTATTGCTTATGTTTAGGAATAATATAGATCTGTATTTTCACCTTATATTGAATATATTTAGAATAGGCAAAATTTTTTTTAATCGTTCTAAAAGATTGTCCAAACATTTTTTTGTACCTCTTTCATAGCTAATCATATAGTCTACGTATAAAGATAATTTTGTCTTTTGTCTTTCCAATTCTTATTCATCGAATCATTATCTTCATCTTATTCCATTGTTGAACAGTGAGTTAATATCAAATATCCTTATACCTTTCCTCTCCTTACTTTAAAGTTCTAAAATTATGCTATTAAGAAAAGGGCTTCTATTGTTTTTTACGGTTGATACCCATTATCAGATTTATTCTGCCTTTCATTCAACACATTGTTATTCAGAGTTTACTCTGTGCCAGGCGCTTTTCAAAGTGATGGTCTTTCAGGTATGAATGCATGATATGACAGGGAACGATTGTTTTAGATAGGGTGTTCAGAGAAGGTCTCTCTGAGAAGTTAACATGTGAGCAGAGAGCTAAACAAGTGGCACATGGGTTGTATGTTGCAGGCTCTGAGATGGAATTCAGCATGCAGGTCACGCAGGAAGTGCCCTTGGAACCAACAGCTATGGAAGCAAACAGGGAAAGAAGAACGGGTGGAAAGAGAAATTGAACCGTAATGCAGGTTCAACAACAGCCTTGCCCAGTATGATAGGGAGGCCTGAAGCTGCAGTGACCCCATTCAGGACTTAGAATAAGTAAGGGCAGGGGAACTTGGCCTTTTTATCCTTGCAATGATCAGACATTGGATGTGGGCCATTCAGGAAATAGTACGAGCACAGGCAAGGTTGCTTTCTTCAACTAAGGCAGTTCTTTAAAGAGGCCACCCACTGAGATTCTAGAAGGTGCAGTAACAGACCTTCTGAAAGGGATCTGGCTGGTGCATCATAGGCCACGTGAAGAACCGGAAGCGAGGTGGTCCTGCAGGGGGCATTGAAAGAAATGCCTGAGTTAGGCATGAGCCTGGTATGTCCAAGAAGCTGAATGAAGGGAAGTGTGACCGGAAGTGAGCAAGCAGGGAGAATAGCAGATGAGTCTCTAAGATAGGACAGGGTCAGGGTGTACAGGGGCTGGCAAGAATTTTGGAATTTACTCTGAAGGGAAGACTTTGGGGAATTATAAGAAGGGAAACTGTATAAACTGAATTGTGGGTTTTTAAGAAATTCTTTCTGGCTGCTCTTGGTAGAATTGACTGCAGGGGAACAAGAGTGGAAGCTGAGAGACCAGTTGGGAAGCAATTGCAGTCGATTGTGTTAGAGATTATGCTGGCCTGGGCCATAGTGGTAGCTGTGAAGGTAGTAAGAAATGGTCCGATTAAGGATTTGTTGAAAACCAACAGGATTTCATGATGGATTGAAAGTAAGGTTAGGGAAAGGAGAACAGTCAAGGATGACCCTACATTTCTGGATTGAGCAACTGGTAAAATGGAGTTACCTTTATAGAGTTTGAAAAGACTGAGAGAGGGGCCCAGGCATGATGGCTCAAGGCTATAATCCCAATCACCTGAGGCCAGGAGTTCGAGGCTGCAGTGAGCTATGATCGTACCACTGTACTTCAGCCTGGACAACAGAGTGAGACCCTATAAAAAAAAAAAAAAAGAAAAGAAAAGACTGGGGGAGGAAACCCTTTTGTGTTGGTGGGAGAAGAAGGGAAACCAAGAATTCTGTTTTGGACAAGTTAGATTTGAGATACTTGTTTTACATTCCATGCAACTACAGGGATGAAGCTGGGTATGGTTTGGAGGTCGCCAGCATACCCATGGTATTTAAAATCACAGGACTGAATGAGATCACCAGGATGGGATAGAAAGAGAGGAGTAAAACAAAGAAAATGGAGCGCTGAACTCCAGGGAACTTGGACATTTAAATACCAGGAAGATATTGTGGCCCCAGAGAATGAAAATGAGAATGTATTCATCTAGGAGGAAAAGCCCAGAGAGAGTAGAGTCACAGAACCCCAGGGAAGAAGGTATTACAAGAAGAGAGAGATTTTCTGTGTCAAATCCTGCTGAGAGACTAAAATAAGAATTGCCCATTAAATTTGGCAGTAAAATGGTGAAGATTACAGCCTGATTTAGTTGGGTTGAGGAAAAAAAATACTAGGTGATGAAGTGAAAGCAGTGAGTCTAGAAATAAGATTAAGGAAATTCCCTTCTATTTATAATTTACTAAGAGTTTTTAGGAAATCTTAAATATTTAATTTTATTCCAACATATTTTTGTGCATCTTTTGAGAATGGTTTTTCTCTTTCATTCTGATCATGTTGGATTACATTTACATATTTTATGATGTTGAAACATCCTTGTATTATGGGAAAACTCCACTTAATTATGATGTATAATATAGATATATACATATATATGCGTGTGTTGAATTCAGTTTGTTCTAATTTTACTTAGGCTATTCCCATCTATGTTTATAAATGAGATATGATTGTTCTGTGATTGTCTTTTCTTGTACTATCCCTTTCTGCTTTTACTTTCAAAGTTATATTAGCTTCATAAAATGAATGTGATAGCTTTTTGGCTTTTTAAGTTATTTTGAATAATTTGCATAAAGTAGATTTATCTGTTTAATTCCTATAAAACTATCTGGGCCCAAGGTCTTTGGAGCAGGGGGTTAGAGAGGATATAGAGGATATTTTGCCTCTGGATTCCTTTGCTTGAATGGCTACAGCTTTATCGCTGTTGTTTTTGTGTTTTTTTCCTTGAGCCAATTTTGAAGATGTCATTTCTTTCCTATTTGCTCTCAGATCACTTCTCTGTCTTCCTGCTGCAAACTAGATTTCCAAGATTCCCTATCCAATCAGCTAATTTGGGTCAATGGTGGGCTCTACTAGAAGACTAGTGAGTGGGAGAAAGAGAGAAGCTAAGCTTATTTTCCCTGTCTTCTCTCTGCCCCCAGCAGTGGCTGTCTCTTCTGGGGTTCCGGCTCCCACTAGACAACTTTTCCCCATGGTGCCAGCTCCCTCTCAGCCTCTGCCATAAATCCAGCTCCCACTGGTGACCCTGGTTCCTACACTCCAGTAATACCAGCTCCACCCTTGGTCTCTTCAGCTGTATGGGTGGTAACAACTTCCTGATGTTACTGACCTCAGCGTTGCCTCACCCCACAGCTGTTTCAGTTTGAGGTTCTCCTTCTGTAGTGACTCTCCTGTACTGAATTCCTTTTACTGGACTACCTGGAGAGCTGTGTTTTCCTGACTGGACCCTGGCTCATCCAGGTGGTTTATATTTTTCTAAAAAAAATCACCTACTTCATTTGGGTTTTCTAGTTTATTGGCATACACAGGAAAAATTACCGGTGTAGTATTCAACTAGAACTTTTAGAATCTTTACCATAACCACAGTTATTTCCCCTTTTTCATTCCCAGTATTGTTTATGTCTTCTCTCTCCTCCTCCTCAGTCTTGCTAAAAATCTGTAAAATATATCCAGCTTTAAAATTTGATCTAAAAAATGGGGTGTGGGGGCGGGGGAGACACTGTACTGTGTATACTGCCTTAATGTAAAATAGTTATCACTGGAGGGACGAAAAAAAATAATAATATTGGTTGCTTCCGAGAAGGAGTTGGGTGGCCAGGCAAAAGAAGTGGAAACAAAACTTTAAATCTCATACCAGTTCATATACTTTGAATTTTGAACCATGTGAATGATTCACCTATTCAAAGAATTAAGTTTAAAGTAGCTTAGAAGAACAGATCTCTTGAGCTCCAGCGTTAGAGGTTACAGTGAACTATGACCAGGCCACTGCACTCTAGACTTGGCAACAGAGCAAGACCCTGTCTCTAAAAAGATTTATTTAAAATAAAAAACATTTTAAAACCCAGATTTTGGTTTTGCTTGCCTTTCTCTTATATCTTTGTTTTCTACTTTATTAATTTCTGCTTCGCTTTTTTTATTTCCTACTTTTTACTCTATCTAGGTTTACTTTATTCCTCTAGCTCACTTATTTCCATTTTATTACCTTTTTAATAAATTAATTTGAGGCTACAGTTTATCATTAAATACCATTTTAGCCATATCTTAATTTTTGACAGGTGGTAATTTCATAGTGTTTATTTCTTAATTTTTTATTATTTCCACTGTGATTTCCTATTTAATCATTAAATTATTTAAATATATCTTTAATTTTCCAAACATAGGTGCTTTTTAATATTCTTTTTACTGTTGATTTCAAATTTAAATTTACCATGACAAGAGATTGTGGTCTACAAGGCAACCTTACTTTGAAATGTGTAATGTAGTTTGGATAGTCCATTTTGTACAAGTTCTATTAGTACTTAAAATAAAAGTATATTTTCTATTTGTTGGATTTGGGATGAGTGTGTGTGTGCACACAATTTAACTCAAACTTGACAACTTTATTTCTCAATACTTCTATTTTCGCATAATTTTTTCCAATTGAGCCATTAGTTTTTAAACACAGGTGTATTAAAATGTCCCACTGTCTTTTGCCAAATTACCTTTATAATTGTCAGTCTTTGCTTTACTAACATCCTATCTTGTTAGTTGCGTAGAAATTCATGATCATTACATATTCTTGGTGGATTGATATTATTTAGTGTCCCATTTTTATCTCTATTAGGGCTTATATTCTATTTTTCTGATATTAATAAGTCTCTACCATCTTTGTGTGTGCACGTGTGTGTGTTTGCATTTGCCTGGTATGTTTCGTTCCATTCCTTATTTTCAAATTTTCAGAATCTGTTATAGCTATATATCTTGAAAGAAGCACAGAATTCGACTTTTAAAAAATACAGTATGATGGATGGAAAAAATAAAATTGTCTCTATTTTTAAGTGACATGATTGCATACTTAGAAAATCTCAAGGAATCTACAAAAAACCCACAAATGCTCTAGAACTCATAAGTGAGCTCCGTCAGGTGCCAGGACATAAGATCAACACGCAAAAATCAATTCCATTTCTATACACTAACGAGTGAAAACTGAAATTTAAAATGCAATACGATTTATAATCGTACCAAAGAAAATTAAATATTCAAGCATAAATCTAACAAAATATGTACAGAATCTGTATACTGAAAATTATAAGATGCCAGTGAAAGAAATCAAAGATGACCTGAATAAATAGACATACTGTATTCATGGATTGGAAGGTTCAACGTAATAAAGATATCAATTCTTCCAAATTGATATACGAGCTTAATGCAATTCCTATGAAAATGTCAGTAAGATTTTTTTGTAGCCATAGTTAAGATTATTCTAAAATTTATATGAAAAGGCAAAGAAACTTGAATAGCTAACAATTTTGAAAAGGAAGAATAAAGTGAAAGGAAGCAGTCCGCCTGATTTCGAGACTTACATAGCTACAGTAATCAATACTGTGGGTATTAGTGCAGGGATAGACACATAGATCAATGGAACAGAACAGAGAACCCAGAAATGGACCCACATGAATATGCTCAACTGATTTTTGACAAAGGTGCAAAAGCAATTCAGTGAAGGAAAGATAACTTTTCCAACAAATGAGGTGAATCAATTGGACATCCGTAGGTTAAAAAAAAAAAAAAAAAGCCTCTACCTAAATCTCACACCTTATACAAAAATTAACTCAAAATGTATCACAGGCTTAAGTGTAAAATGTAAAACTATAAAACTTTTAGAAAAAGCATAAGAGAAAATTTTGGGGACTGAGAGCTAGGCAGAGTTCTGAAACTTGATACCAAAAGCGTGATCCATACAAAGAAATGCCAATAAACTGGACTTCATCAACATTAAAAACCTTTGTTCTGGGAAAGAGTGTCTTAACAAGATGAAAAGACAAATTACAAATAGCAGGAAAATATTTGCAAAGCACATACCTGACAAATAACTTATATCTAGAACATATAAAGAATTCTCAAAGCACAACAGTAAATAAATGAACAATCAAATTAGAAAATGTGCAAAAGACATGAACAGACACTTCACCAAAGAGGACACACAGATGGGAATTAAGCACATAAAAAGACGTTCAACATCATTAGCCACCAGGGAAATGCAAATTAAAACCACAATGAGATGCCACTACACACTTATCAGAATGGCTGAAATAGAAATTATTGACTACACCAAATGGTGGCCAAAATGCAGAGACACTGAATCCCTCATGTATCACTGGTAAGAATGTTAATGTTACAGCCACCTTGGAAAACAGTTTGTCAGTTTATTTTAGAATGAAACATGTATTTACCATATGATCCGACAATTGCGCTCCTGGGCATTTATCACAGAGAAATGAAAACTTATGTTCACGCAGAAACTTGTAGGTGAATGTTCATAGCTTCTTGATTCGTAATAGCTCCCAATTGGAAGCTATCCAATTGTCCTTCAGTGGATGAATGGATAAACAAACTGTGGTACATCCATGCCAAGGAAGAGCACTCAGCAACAAAAAGGAATGAAACCTTAATAAATGCCACTTGGATGAAACTCAAGGGAATAATGCTGAGTGGGGAAAAAAAAGTTACATACTGTATGATTCCATTTATATAACACTCTTACAATAACAAAATTATTAGAGAGAGAAAACAGTAGTAGTTGCCAGGGTTTAGGATGGGTAGGAGAGGCGTTGGGTGTGGTTTTAAAGTTATAGCGGGAGGGGTCTTATATATGGTGTCCGTACCATTCCCTGTAGTGATTGTAGTGGTAGTTATGTAAAGTTCTCAACGTGCAGGTAATTTGTTCAGGAATCTTTTGCTCCGTGCGACCAAAAAGAGCAAGATATCAACAACCTGAAAACTCTTTGAGAATGTTGTTACAATTGAAAAGCACAGTTTCTTTTTTTTTGTTGTTCCAGCATATGACAGGGGTACAAATGTTTAGGTTATGTATATTGCCCTTGCCCAACCCGAGTCAGAGCTTCAAGCGTGCCCATCCCCCAGACGGTGCGCACCGCACCCATTAGGTGTGAATATACCCATCCCCTCCTCCCCTCTCCCATCTGCCTGACACCCGATGAATGTTATTGCTATATATGTACTTAAGTGTTGATCACTTAATATCAATTTGATGGTGAGTACATGTGGTGCTTGTTTTTCCATTCTTGGGATACTTCGCTTAGTAGAATGAGTTCCAGCTCTATCCAGGATAATATAAGAGGTGCTATATCACCATTGTTTTTTGTGGCTGAGTAGAACTCCATGGTATCCACAGAAGATACAGAAACTTGTGTTCTTGGAATTCATCATGATGTGGAATCTACAGTATGAATAATCAAAGAGAATTACATGTTAACTCCATATTCAGTACGAGGACAATAAAAATTATTCCTCTGGCTTGGTATGTTAAATACCATCTGTGTAATACATTAAAGAAAATCATACAACTCTTAAGAAGTATGTAAACATTTGGCTTTTAATTAGCTAGATTTCCTATAATGGTGATTAGAAAATCATTCTGAAAAGCAATCCATCTAAAAAAATGTTAAGATTGCTAAATGTTTTCCCTTTGACATACTCTGGAATACAATTAGGAAAAAACATAGTTCTAAAATAACTATTCTCTAATTAAAGGAGTTGCAAAAGGGTTCTTACTTCTTAAGTTCTTTCTGGAATATCAGTTTTATAAATATCCTTTTGTTTGGGTTTTAATTTTCCTTATTATAATTACATAGACACAATTCTTAATTTTTAAATATAGCTTTTAAAATGAGAAATGTAAGATACAACTCTTGAATGTTCTCTGCATATCATTGGTTAAAATGATACTAAGCTGCAGGAGGCGGGTATAAAAATTGGGCAATAAAATTTCTTGGCTACCTTTAAAAATATACTAGATTAGTAAATTCCTTTAAAAATTAAAATTTATTTCATAATTATTTATTATGATTAGTGTTATATTTAAATATATTTCTACTGTCTTTATTTTTTCTTTTTCCCATCCTTTTCCTTTTTGTAATTTCCTTCTCTTTTTCTAGCTTTCTGCTGAATTCATAAATGTTTTTATTCCATCTTTAATTTTCCTTTCCTGATTTGGAGACTAAAAATTAGATTTCTATCCTTGTTTTAACCCTTACATTTTAAACCTATGTAACTGTCAATTTTTATAAAAAGTTGAAAGATATTCTTTATTGCCATATTCTCCTAAACGCACTGAGAGTCTTGGCCTGAGTCACTTATAGAACTCCTGGTCTTATTATGATATAGAGTTTAGTTTTTCCTCTTTTTTACTCTGAAAAGTTAATTATAGTCAATGGCTAATTAAAATATATCCACATATTTCATTATCTTCTTTGCTTACTATTGTTTCTTTCGTCCAATATCTTCCCAACCTGCCAGGTTCAAATCCTGGGTCTCACTAGCTGTGAGTTCTTAATCTTTGTATACCTCAGTTTCTTTATTGTAAAATGGGTGGAGATGTGTCTGCCTCATAGTGTTATTGTGTTGGTTATTATTATTATCATTAGGGTCTTTCCTTTACACTCAAGTTAATCCTTTACTGAATCTGTGAGGGGTAAACTTTCCATAGGTGAAATGTCTTTAATTTGCCTCTCTCGCCAATGATGGTTTAATTTCTATATGATAATGTTGCGAGCTAAAAATTATTTTCTTTTGGCAGTTTGAATAATTATTCCATTAATGCTAATGATAAGTCTGCTGCCAGCCCACTTGTCGTTCTTTTGTAGGTAACCTGTCATTTCTCTCTAGTAACTTTTAGGATTCTATTTGCCCTTGATCTTTTACAGTTTCCCAACAATATATATATATATATTTTTTTTTTTGGCTTGGAATTTGTTGTGAACTTTTAGTCTGAGGATATATGTTTTTAATTCTCAAAAATAATTCTCAGTCATTATCTCTTTAAATGTTTTTTTCCCTATCTTTTACCTTCATCTATTTTTTCCCTGGAACTCCTATAGATTTATTTCAGAGCCTCTCGGTCTATTATTCATGACTCTTAACTTCTTTTTCATAGTGTTTGTGTTCTTGAATGGCATTCTGTGTGAATTCCTTAGCACTATTTTCCAATTCTCTCTTTGACTGATTCTAGTCTAGACTTTAACCCACCTACTGAGATTTTTTACTTCAAACAACACATTTTTTATTTCCAAAATTTCTAATCAGTTCATTTTCATAACTACTTGTTCTCAAGAATATTCATGTTTAGTTGGTTTCTATAAATAACTACTCAGTTGTAAAAATATCTATATTCATGCATTGAGGTAAAGAAACTTTGGGACTTTGACTAAATTTCCAAGAGAGGAATGCTTTAAATTCATCCTATTTTATTTATAGTATTCATATACTGAGTACCTGTTTTATATAAAAATCACTGCTGTGATAAGGATTCTTAAAATGTCTTATCTTCTGTTTAGCTTCCTATTTTATCACACTCAGAGAATCAACTATCTGCATCAGACATACTCACATGCACTCACATCCAAGATGAAAGGTAACAGGCATGTAAAAACCAGTAACTTAGGCTGGGCGCGGTGGCTCACACCTGTAATCCTAGCACTCTGGGAGGCCAAGGCAGGAAGGATTGCTTGAGGTCAGGATTGCTTGAGGTCAGGAATTCGAGATGACCAGACTGAGCAAGAGCAAGACTTCGTCTCTTACTAAAAATACAAAAATTAGCTGGGCCTGGTGGCTCATGCCTATAGTCTCAGCTACTCAGGAGGCTGAGGCAGCAGGATCGCTTGAGCCCAGGAGTTTGAGGTTGCTGTGAGCCATGATGACACCACTGCACTCTACTCAGGGTGACAGAGTGAGACTCTGTCTCAACACCCGCCCCTCCACACACACACACACAACAGAAAGAACAGTAACTTATTTTACTTATTCCTTACTTCTTCTGAGGCAGTGCAATGGGCCCAGGTTAATTTGCACGGCTCATAGAGGACAGTAATTAGGAGCTTCATGAATTTAGACTATTACTGGTTTAGGCACACTTCTGACAATCTATCTCCATCTTCCCTTCCGAGGGCACCTCAGATTCGTTCTTCTAGGCCAAGGAGTCCAATTTGCAGGGTCAGAAGGAATATTAGGAAATATTTTCCTCACCAAGAGGACTTTGGCACCAAAGCACATACTCATAGCCCCCTTCAATCTACAAAATATAGCCCGTTGTTCTGGATGAGCTCCTTTGTTTCCCAAGGGTGAAATCTTTAAACTAGAACATTTTATTAATTCTGTGTCATCCGGAGCTCAGGCTCAAAGCGTCCCTTTAATCTCAAAGGATCTCAAAGTCCTCAAAAAGTTATAACTCCTCATCTGAAGACCAGCCTTCTCTGAAGTGTTGGTCTGGACTGAATCTCAAATCTGATATTGATTGTAACTGCTGTAAAGTTGGTTAGAGTCACTCAATAACCAGCAAGGAAGGTCTCAGGTTTCAACTTTTTGTAAATAGTATTAGATATATTAGCATTTGCATTTTTAATAGGTCTTTAATACCCAATATTGTTCAAATATTTTTCAGGGAGATGAACGCGGTTATTATATATCTTTATGCCTTTGATTTTTCCTTTGAAGGATATATTTATGTTACTACTTTAACCCTTGTTGCCATCTTGTTGCAGGAGTCTGTAACAGTGTTTCCGACTCAAAATGTGAGAGCCCCAGTGCTTCCCTCTTCCTTGATGGGTCCCTGCATCCTCAAATTCATTTCCGCATAGCAAATGGGATAAATTTCTTGCTGATTAGCTTTATTCATGAGAAATAAAAGAACTTTGGAGCAAGATGATATAACCTTCTGCTATAGACAGTTAAAATAATAAAACACCAATAAAGTCAAAATCAAACAGTTGATTAGTATCAGACATAGGATTCAAATTTATGTCTCCTAATTCCTGATCTAATGTTCATTAAAGCAGAAAGGGCCTCTGAATGAATATGAATATTTGGTCCGTTCAGAAACCACGTGAGATATCCCTATGCTTTGTAATGAGTCTATTAGTAGTATGAAAATCGTTGCTTATGACATGTTATAAACAAAATCAACAATCTCATGGACCCATTATGAGGTACTTAGGAACTTTGTTTTGAGGGTTTGAAAGGCAGAGGAAGATAGCCAAAGGAGCTGTCTACACATGGGCAGCTTTCCCAGATAGCCCCAGAAGGAAGAATCAACAAATTAATGAATCAGAGTTCTTTTAATAGTTCTACTACGATGTCTAATTGTGAGTATAAGACCCCATGACTTCATCGCAAGGTTTAGCACTCCAGTTGAAAATGTTGACTAAGCTTGCATTCTTTCAAAACACTAAAATTGGAACAAGCTCTTGACACTGAAGGGGCGAGAAACTTAACAAAATTCTAAATTCGTCATTATGTACGAAACTATATTCAATATCGCAAAGATTTTATAAGCCCAACCTCATCATCATAGATAGTTTACTTATGAATCCTTACTACCTTTCCTGTGCATTAAGCAAGCTCGTTTAACCCTGAAAATAAACTGGTGTGGCAGATCTTATAATCAATATCGCCTCCATTTTATAAACAAAGAAACTGAGATTTAGAGAAGTTATGTAACTTGCCTGAGGTCATGCAGCCTGTAACAGCAGGGCTGCCATCTGAACCCAAGTTGCTTTGATTGCAGAACTTAGATCCAAGTCACTACAATATATAAGCTCCATTTCATTACAGGTGAGGATGGGCATTCATGAGAGAGGAAATGTCTATATCCCTGGTGCCTAGAACTGTGCCTGACACCTGAGGGTGCTTAATAAATATTTGTTGGGCACACAAATGAATAAATCCACAAGGGCAAAAAGGACTGCCTGCATCTTCAAATGAGCTTGTAAAGCTCCTACCACATTTATAAGGTATAAAGACCCAGGAAAGCTTTCCAAACAAGTCTTTGCTGTTACCCTGTTAGTCTCAACTAAATTGCTTCAAAGGTCACAATGTGAACTACATAGGAGTCTGCTGAGCTTTTCCGCTGTCTGTTTACTCCCTGCTGTGCTGTTTGGTTTTAAACTAGTAGAGATACTCTACAGTGGGAAATATTTTTAACCCTGAAACATAAATTTGGGGCATAAGTCTTTTCAATTCTTGCTGTTCTTCAGCATCTCTTAATGCATTTGCAAGAAAGCCCATTCTAATTGGGAGACCTAGACCTAATGCATTGTCTCTGGAGTCAGCCTGAGCTGGAAGCTAGGTTCCAACCCTTGTCAGCTGCAAGACATTAGTAAAGTTATCTCTTCCTCAGTTCCCTCATTCAGAAAATGCTGTGTGCCCACGAGGTTGTTGTGAGAACCAAATGAGTTAATTTATTTAAAATGATTGGCATAATGCCCAATAAATAGTATATGATCAATAACAGATATTAAGTATTACCACATCAAAAGTATCTTGTTTCCTTCAATGTATGGAAAGAAACTTAATTCATGAGCAAATAGTTTTTTTTTTAATTTTTTATTTTTAGCAAATAGTTATTGAGTGTCTTCTGTATACCAGCCTCTGCTTCACGTGCAGGAAATAGAGAAACAAGGCAATTGCCTGCTTTCATGGGCCTTATGTTCTCGAAGGGCACTCAGAGGATAAATAAAATAAGATGCACTTATGCCTGGTGGTGAAAAGTGGCCCAAAGAAGGGTGAAAGGATGTAGGGAGATGGTGTCAGGGAAGGTCTCTGAGGGACATCTCTGAAGGAAATGAGGCATGGACCCTGCAGACATCTGGAAATAGAGCATTTCAACAGAGGGAGGTCTTAGCATATTTAAAAAATATATGCAAGAGGGCTAGGAAGCAGAGCAAAGGAGGAATTGTAGGAGATGGAGCCGGGGGAGCAGGGGACAGCCAGATCCTGCAGGGCCTGTAGGTGAGGACTTTGGATTTTACCCCAAATGAGATGGGAACGACTAGCAGATTTTGAGCAGAGGATGGACATGATCTTACATGTTTGAGAGGGATCTCTGAGGCTGCTGTGCTGAAAAATTGACTGTGAAGGGGCCAGGTAGTAGCAGGGAGACAAATTAGGACACATTGCTTTGGTCCAAGTGACAGATGATGCAGGTTAAGGCCACGATGGTAGCAGGAGACAAGATAAGTAGTAGTCAGATTCTGGATAGATTTTAAGGGTGGGGCTGATGTGGTTTGCTTTGGGTCGGATCTTACGTGCGAGTGGGAGAAAGAGAAGAGTCAAGGATGACCGCAAGGTTTTTATACCAAGGCACTGGTAGACTGTTGTCACTGGAAAAAGAGGATATATTAGTCAGGGTTCTCCAGAGAAATAGAACAAACAGGATAAATATTTACGGAGAGAGAGAGAGAGAGAGAAGGAGAAGGAGGGAGGGAGGACGGGGGTGGGGGGAGAGAGAGAGAGACAGAGAGAGAGATTGGCTAAGTGATTAGGGAGGCTATAATTCCCGAGATCTTCAAGGTGAGTTGGCAAGCTGGAGACCCAGGAGAGCCAATGGCGTAGTTTCAGTCCTAAGGCTGGCAGGCTTATGACCCAGGAAGAACCAATATTTCAGTTCAAGCCCAGGGGCAGGAAAAAAACTGGTGTCCTAGTTCAAAGGCAGTCAGGCAGGACAAATTCCCTTATACTTGGGGAGGGTCAGCCTTTTGTTCTTTGCAGGCCTTCAACTGATTAGATGAGGCCCACTGATATTAGAGAGGGCAACCTGCTTTATTTATTCTATTAATATCAATTTAAATATTAATCTTATCCAAAAACACCCTCACAGAAACACCTAGAATAATGTCTGACCAAATATCTGGGCACCCCATGGCCCAGTTACGTTGACACATGAAATTAACCATCACTGAGGAGGAGCAGATTTGGAGAGGATATTCAGAGTTTTGCTCTGGACATGTTCAGTTGGTTCTGTTCATTAGACCCCTCAGGAGAAATGTGGTTAAGCAATCAGGTATAGAGAACAGTGTCCCGGGGATACAGTATTTTTCTTTCCCTTGTACATTCCATAGGTAATACTGATTTGGAACTCCTTGTGTTAACATTGACTTTAATCAACTCTGCCTTAGTTATTAAGGGAAAATTGCTAATTTACTGACACTTATTTAGCTATATCACACAACTTACTCCTTAAGACATTATGGCTTCTCACTTTTCTGAACTTTCACCTTTGTTGTTTCCTCTTTCTAGACACTCTCTCCTCATCTGTCCCCGCTGGAAAATACCTTTTCAGGTTCATGAGATGGCATCGCCTCCACCTTGAATCTTTTCCTAAATCATTCAGGCAAACTTCAGACTACAGACATTTCCATTCTTCCCCTTCTGCAGAGTCTCCCTCCCTTCCTACCTTTTTTCTCTCTCTCTTTTTCTTTCTTTCTAGAAAATAGAAAGTTTTCATTTTCTCTCTTTATTATGCGAGCTCTGTCCAGAAAGTATCCAACAATGTAATTGTTCTAGTTGTATTAACAACGGCTGGATACTTTCTGGACAGACCTCATATATACATATAGAATTAAAGCAATACAGAAAAGAATAAGGTGGTAAAAATCCCAGAGTAATGATGTTTAACTAGATTTCTAGAGTGGATTGCTAAATCCACATACACAAAATTACATAACTTCATAAGATAAGAATATTTTTGTAATTTGTTTTGTAACCTAGTTTTAAATTTCTTTAAAAAATTATTTTTAAATTTTTTAATTGACAAATGAAAAATTGAATATATCTAGGGGGTTCAACCTGATGTTTGAATATATGTATACATTATGGAATGACTAAATCAAGCTAATTAACATACGCATTACCTCACATGCTTATTATTTTTTTGTGATGAGAACACTTAAAATCTATTCTCACGTGAGCTGGGCACCATGGCTCACATGGGTAGTCCTAGCTACTCAGGAGGCTGAGGGAAGATCCCTTGAGTCAGGAGTTCAAATCTAGCCTGGGCAACATAGTGAAAGCCTGTCTCTAAAAACAAACGAAAACTACTCTCATAGCAATTTTCAAGTATGTAATACATTGTTGTTACCTACAGTCACCCAGTTATACAAGAGAATTCTTGAAATTATTCCTCCTCCTGTCTAACTGA
>RJWJ010033434.1:0-17861 GCA_004363605.1 Indri indri | reverse complement strand
ATACATATATGAAAACTTGTTCATTTAAATAAGCAAATGGGAATTCCAAGTGTTTTATAATGACAGTGTCCCTCAATTCTTAAAACTCCTTTCATGTTATGTACTAAAAATTATATTGTGATCTAGCCTCAAAAATCATTTTTAATGATCTAACACCTACACATCAATTAAGTCTTTCTGAGGTTCTTTTAAACAGCAACGAATTGTAAACAATCTAGCTTGTAAAATGGTTACCCAATCATTAGATTTCTGGAAAGTGAACTAAAGTAACATTACTAAGAATTTTCAAATGATTATTTGGGTGCTTTATGCTCTTTTATTTAGAGGTACCTTGTTTAATATATGAAAGAATTTTGCAAAAATTAAAATAATAATCAATTTAAATATGTCTTTGCTAATAATTGTTTGATAACATGTTCCTACCTGAACATGTACTTTACACTTGGGAGATAGGATACAGCTGGGACAAGGATGTGTGAGTCAAGCTCTTCCTTATTTGCTCCCTTAATTTTTTACCAATAGTTTTAGGTTTTCGAATAAAAATTACTCATGCTGAAAAAAAAAAAAGAAAAATAAATTAAATACCTCTGTATATATGTCCATCGCCACATATAGAATTAAGAAATAATCTATTTCCTAGGGTTGTTTGAGGGTTAAGTAAGTTGATGCATCATTCTCTATAAAGCCTTTAGCACTGCAACTTCAGTCCGCATTTCCAGCCCAGAGACTGGACTGTGTAAAGGTGAATGTTGGGACATCATATGTGAAAATATTATATCAGCTAGTGGATAAGTAGATTAGATGCCCTCTCATATGCTGACATTATCTGATTGAAATGTAGAATATGAAATGTTTCCTTGCTGCAGTGGGTCTAACAGAGCACCTAAACATGCATAAAGACCTTTATGCTTCTAGACATCTAGAATTGTAAGATAAAGGAGGCTGAGTAGGAGACTACTTTTACCCATGAAATAAACACAAAAGTCAACCTCTTTATGGAAACCTCCTCGCTTGTTTAAATCATCATGCCTACCTCATTCCAACCCTTGTGCACTTTCTCAGCCACTTCCTTTCTCTGAATTCTATTTCTGATTTTTCCATATAATGACTTACTATTTGCTACCAATTTAGCAGGTTAACTAGTTATTATGTTTAGTTCTCAGCCCCATTTCCCTGGCTTTGACCACAACTTCTTTTGACAATAATGCTAGATACTGACCCTGGGTATATGGCCCTTTTCACAAGTGACAACAAATACTCTTCCAATTTCAATTCTAAGTCAGCTTTCACACTCTCCTACCTCTATACGTTGAGCAGTACATCCACCAGGCTTACTCTTGCATTAAAATATCATTCTTTATATCTTGAAACGAGACTATCCGTTGATGATATCTCATTTAGCTTCTGCCATATCTGGAGAATTTAAGAGTAACAAACTATTAATATGAGTATTTGCAATTTCCATCCCTCTACAACAGAATAATATCACCTATCACAACGGTAAGAAGAATATGGCTCTTACTTTCTATATGTGTATTCCAAATACAGAAACCAGAGAAGAGAAACTTCTGTCTCCTTCTAAACAATAATATAAAGAAGTTTTAAAGAAAGGATGCTATTGACCAGAACAAAATATAGAAATATATTAAGGATATTTATATTTATGAGAATATAGTTCATTCAATATTCAAAACAAATATGTATATTATTCTGCTAATCTAAAACTAAGAGATTCATTTATGATCATATGTGTCATTTAAAGGAAATTTTCAGAATACATGGAAAGCAATTTAAGTCAATTAAGAATTGCTTGGCTTAGTTTTTTGGCAGTTAAAAACTACACATCAGCTCTTAAATACAAAATAAATGCAATAAATATGCAACTTTTCTCCTAATTTAAATGGTTCTATATTATTGCAACTGAGAAAATAATGAAAAATAATAAGGAAATCAAATTATAATATCCTATATAATTGGCTTTTGAATCGTTAATATTTATATCTACCTTAAAATGTTATGTGGATAATCTAATATATCGTAATGGAAATTAAACACAAATGATACTAGAACACTTTTCAAATCTGAAAAAGTTTTGCCTTTCCTTAGCTTGCTTGATTGTGGAAGTAATAGAGTATACATATATAAATACCAGAGACATATACACATATATATATACATATATACACACACATACATATATGTTGCTATCCCATACTTTACGTAGCATTTTCAAATTGTACGTAGGTTTTGTCCTGTACCCTCGGTCGATATTGAGTGTTACATGGTATGTTACAGTAAAAATATAAGTGGTTTTTGAATGAGAAAAATGTGTGTTCACCAAATCCAGTAGGTCATTTTTCTGTCTTTAGTATTATAGCTAGGCACAAACTGATTTGGTCTTAATTACTCATATGTAAAATGAAGATAACCCCAATCTAGCAGAATTGTGGTTAGATTCCAGTGTAACTGTGTGTTATGAAGTATGTAGTCATTATAGATTGTAAATCATTATTGATAGCTCACTGACTATAATCTGAAATAGATATGGAAGATAAAATGTCCTATATATTTTCATACCATATCTATTCCTAAGCTTATTTCAAGCTTACTGTTCAGTTCTTGTTATATCAAACAAATTCTGCCATTCAGATCTTTTTGTTTTGTTTTTTTTGAGACAGAGTCTCACTCTCTTGCCTGGGACGAGTGCCGTGGCGTCAGCCTAGCTCACAGCAACCTCAAACTCCTGGGCTCAAGCAATCCTGCTGTCTCAGCCTCCCAAGTAGCTGGGACTACAGGCATGTGCCACCATGCCCGGCTAATTTTTTCTATGTATATTTTTAGCTGTCCAATTAATTTCTTTCTATTTTTGGTAGAGACGGGGTCTCGCTCTTGCTCAGGCTGGTCTCGAACTCTTGAGCTCAGAACGATCCACCTGCCTCAGCCTCCCAGAGTGCTAGGATTACAGGCGTGAGCCACCGCGCCCGGCCTTACCATTCAGATCTTTAAAATGACACTAGAAAATGGTCTGGAAAGTACTACGCAATATTAACATTTACCATTTACAGAAACCATATCATAATTACAATATTTAAAAATAATTATCAGAGCTGTCATAAACCTTTAGATCTTTTAATAATATATTCTTTCCTCATTACCATGATAAGTATCAATTTTAAAAAAAAGTAAATCAGGCCGGGCGCGGTGGCTCACGCCTGTAATCCTAGCACTCTGGGAGGCCGAGGCAGGCAGATAGTCCTGAGCTCAGGAGTTCGAGACCAGCCTGAGCAAGAGCAAGACCCCGTCTCTACCAAAAACAGAAAGAAATTAATTGGACAGCTAAAAATATGTATAGAAAAAATCAGCCGGGCATGGTGGCACATGCCTGTAGTCCCAGCTACTTGGGAGGCTGAGGCAGTAGGATTGCTTGAGCCCAGGAGTTTGAGGTTGCTGTGAGCTAGGCTGATGCCACGGCACGCACCCCAGGCAAGACAGTGAGACTCTGTCTCAAAAAAAAAAAAAAAGTAAATCAATACTTTTGCTTACTTTCTATTCAATATCAAAGTACGACTAACACATCCTAATTCATTGAGCATACAAATTAGTATAAATCTTTTTGAAGGCAGTTTACATATATAAAAATATGAGTATTTATTAATGACTACTAATCCCAAATTAATCTATGGATACATTTATTGATAAAATACCCCACATAAATGATTGGATGTAACTTGCCATCAGTAGAGGACCTGCTTTAAGAAGTAGTATTAGATACCTGTGACATGAGCGTTAAATTAAATGAGTAGGAGGCCGTTAGTCTCCATACATTGAGGCCATCTCCACACATTTAGTTCCTACATAACAAACTGCAACCTAACTTCACACATAAATAAACCAAAACTTAAATTAGGAATATAACAGACAGCTAAGTTTCAGCCAATCTCAAACAGCCAACTCATTACACCATGCCAAATAAGGCAAATGTCTAGTTGTAGCCAATCAGATGAGTTCTCTACTTTGCTTCTTTGGCCAGATTCATGAACAGTGCTTTTCTCAAATAAACTCTGCTAAATGTAATTTGTCTAAAGTTTTTAACATGAGAAAGGCAAAATATAAAATAACATTTGTGGATATAATGTATTTTCATAAACAAATCATGAAGTGTGCATGTGTCTGTAGGTTCATACTTTCATTTGCATAAGTAGTTTGAAATAAAACACAGGAAACTGTTGATAGTGGTTACCTATGATCAGGACTAGTGAGGAGAACAAGAAGAAGTTTCCTATTTTTGGTCTGTACATGTGGTTTGAATTTTTAAAACTCTTATTTTAATGGTCAAGAAAAGATATCAATAATATTATCATTTATTTTCTTCATACATTCTATTTTAAAACTTTTATAAAAATAACCCAACTTTGTTAAATTCATTAACTAATTTTTATTCTGTGTTTGTGGTATAAGATGTCATCCCAAGGAAGCATGAATCAGTTTGTTTAACCTTGGGTGCTTTTGTTTAAACAGGTGGAAAGATACCTTCTTGAATATGTTCAATCTATAACACTAATCATACAATATTTTTAAAACACATTTTAGATGAAAATACAGTTACTTGAAATTTTTATTGAACAAGACCTGAATTATGAGAGATCAGTAAATTTAGGTACGCCTAAGCAGAGTCTAGTACAACAGATTTTTTTAATTCTGAGAACAATTTGCTCTGACTTCTTTTTGGAATTTAGAGGAAAAACTGAAACCACTGCTGATAAAATGTTGTGGAGTCTGGTTCTGTTAACATTTTATCTTGGAAAAGTCCTGAGTAGTAAATTGGTAATTAATATTTGAGCTTTTATCATTCTTGTTGAGCAAAATATCAGAATGCTAATTTTTCTGAATGAAATTACATGTTTGCCATACCACAGTGCTTAACGTGCCCTGATGAAACCATAAGAAGATGGGGGAAAGATTCTTTTCAATACACCATTGGAGGCCAATATCCAGAATTATATTAACATACAATGTGATAGTAAAAAGATCTAAAAAGGCATATCACAAACTTCTATTCCAAGAGGGGATTTGTACTTGAATATCTTAAGAAAAGCAAACATTATCAAAATAATTGGAGAAAACTGAAGTCATTTACTTTGCGTTATCTAACGTTTTAAAATAAATTAGGAATTAATAACTAACCTATACATGGTACCAATCAAAACAGTCAACTAAAATTCAATAATCTTTGCAATGTCTTGCACTCATCTACATTAATACACAATTAAACATAAACATTAATGATGTACAATGTTATATAAGTTTTTTTGTGTACTTAATCACATGCTCTTAATGAGCATGCCCATGTGTGAAACCTGTAAAGACAGTTTGTGTTGATGCAAAGAAGAAGCACTTTTCACTAAGTGGAAGATTTTAGAAAAAGGCACGAAGTTTTTAGAATTAAATTTTACTCAATGCTTGTTGCCGTCTGCTCCAGGTATCTGAGAAGGGCCAGGCCCTTCTTATACTTTAAGGAAAGAGAAAGCCATTAATAGCAAGTTCCAGCAGGTGTCAAAAACAAAATCATGAGTAGAGTGAATGACCTGGTACCAGGATTCTCCTGAAGGTCTGATGGCTTCCTTTTATAGGTCTAATGGGTTTCATTGTGATTCTTACAGAGAAAGGTCAGACGTTCCCAGGCTAGACTGCACATGCTAAGTCAAATTAGAAATCCTGTCTCATATGTTCCATAAATCATTATGAAAGTAAAAGTTACATTTGGAGTCTATATACTGAATGTCACTACATCAATAAATCACCTAAATAACTATTTTCTTAGATTAGTATTTATATAGTGGCAGTCTGTGTTTTAGGCTTTTTATATGCTAATAAAGCACAGGTTTACTAGATTTCTAGTGATCTAATAAACTGAATAAAACAAAAAAGTTTGAACATGCTTATATAAAAGTATATACCACTTTAGACATGTTAGATAATATATGTATCTGGTTCATTGTAAGGATTTTAAGATTTTTTATTACCTAATGAAAAATGAAATTTTCCATATTTGTTTCCCAGCATTAGCTTGCTTTAAATTAATCATGTATACGGTAAATTTTTAAATGGCTTGATTGCAAAACCTAAACATTATCATCAATCTCTGAATATCCTCTCTCTTTCAAACATAACATATCAAGAATTCAATAAAGTCATACACAATCTTCACTCATAAGTTCTGCTCATGACTTGAATATAATACAAAAACATGCTAATGATACAGTAAAAGAATTTACCTAGTTTTGTTTCTACTTAACACTAGCCATTTGATTTTGAAAAAGACAATGAGCTTTCCTTATCTATAAAATGTCCATAAAGAATCTTCCAAATTCAATCATAACATTTAAATTTATCTGTTTTAGAGGAAAATATGAATTTAAAGCATGGCCTTGAAAATAGCCTAACTTCCTCCTCCTTCGCATTCAATCTGTTCTTATTAGGGGCAGGTAAATCAGAAATCCCAGTGTCAATAACAGGGTTCTGACCCTAAAACAAAGACGTGGCATATCTAGGTAAATCATGGTAAATAGTTGGAGTAAAATCCCTGAAGACTTAACCCAGTAATTCAAGAATCACAAATAAGTAATCCATAGGTAAGGGATAAAGTGAACATAAAGCAAAGAGTCCCTTTACAGATAAAATCTGTCATTAACAAATCAAATTTTTATCAAATGTTAACTGTTAAATAGTAGACTATCTGATGCTTCTATAGATAGTATGTAAAGACTAGTAAGATAAAAATACTAAAAAAGAAAAAGCTTATAAATAACATGTAGAGTACACACCTACAAAATGTTTATAAGAACATGTAATACAGTACTGCAGGCAATTTGGACTATAACATTGGAAACAGAAATGCTTTTTGAGATCAGCTGTACAGTGACTCTGCTATTTCTTGCAGGATAAGGATGCAGAATTGTTGGGGCTAGGTTTGATTTAAGAATAAGATAAGAGGAAGTACAGAGATTATTGTTTTAAGTTCTTATGAAATGATAAAAACACAAGCTCAAGAGAGCACTGTTAAGGCAGGAATTTATTTTCATTCTTAAAATCCAATGGACTGTACATGAATAGAGAGGGCAATTAGCAGCTAAGTGCCCTTGGAGTCAAGGAAAGAACCTTGTGAAATCTTCACTATATATAACCCCAATATGTGCAGCAATTTCATTTCTATGAAGTTCTGAATTCTTAAACCAGAAAAATGCAGCTTTCCCTCACTTATCTAAAATTCAATATAGTGAACGATAAGATAGAGATAAGGCTGGAGTATTAAGCAGAGGACAATTACTGGTCTGTATTTCATATGTAGTTCTGAATTTTATCTGGAGAAAAAGAAAGAATATTTGAATAGTTTTAATCAGAAAATATTGTCTCATCTGAAGTCTGTGTGAGCCAGGCGAAAGTGGGAAGAGACTGGAGCATAGCATGACCAGAAGTGGCAAGCAATGAGAAATTGTGGCGTTGAGCCTCATAATTAGTGGTGGTTACAGGGTCAAAGAGAAATTGAGGAAATGAAGAGATATTTAACTGGTGACTAGAAGGACTCAATGACTAGCTGAAAGAGAGGAAAAAAACTTGAGGTTTAAGCAAATGGTTGACGGTGAGTTTAAGAAATCTGAAAGACTAAGGGGGCGCAAGGCTATAAGTTAAAATGTGGACATATTTATTTTGATATTCTAAAGTGGCTATACAAGCAAGTATGTCTAAACTTCAATTGGAAATATACAGAAAAAAACAGGAAAGGATTATAGGATCACTGAATGATTGTACTGATTTTATGCTTGGGATCATGAACATATGGTTGGTAATTCAACCATGAAAATGGAAAATGTAGCCCAGAGAGAGCTTGAGTCATGAGAAGATCAGAACAGAACTCTGTGGAACACCAGTAATTGTGGAATGTGAACAAAATAGGAACTAAAAAGGGAAATAAAAGAATGCTACAGAGTTAGGAGTACAAATCAGGAGAATGGTGTCATTTGTAATCAAAGGAAGACATTGTTTTTAAAAAGAATGGAATAGTATTAATATTATTTTCTAAATTCTACAGAAGTGATATATATAGAGATGGTTAAAATAAGAAAATTATTGGTAACATTATGGAAGCACACAAGCAGGGAATAGACTAGAGTGAGTTAAAATGTTGTAGAAGAGAATGGAGAAAGCCATTGTAGGAATACCTCTCGAAAATCATGTTTCATTTTAGACAGATTCTAATGATCTGTCTTCAATTCATTAATCTTTTCTTTGGCTATATGTAATCTGCTGCTGATTTTTCACCTATGTGAAACTGTTTTTCAAATCTGAAAGTTAAACTTGTGCCTTTTTAATATATTCCGTGTCTCTACTTAACCTTTGAACATATGTAACATAGCTACAGTAACCGTTTTAATATATTTGTCTTCTAATTATGTGTCAATGCTGGGCTAGTATGAATTGTGTAATATATCACCTTAGTATGGGCCAATTTTCCTGCCTTTTTGCATTCCTATCTTTGAAGGCCAGAAATTATCAATTTTATTTTGTTCAGCACTGAATATTTTTGTATCCTAATAAACATTCTTATGCTTTGTACTGCAACATAGTTCAGTTACTCAGAAACAGTTTGATACTTTCAGGTGTTGATATTAAAATTTGGTAGGTTAGACTCATGCAGTGTTCACCTAGGATCAATAATTCTGCACTGCTGAGACAAGACCCTTCTGTGTATTCTGCTCAAAGTCACCTGACTCTTAAGGTTTCTGGGGTGGTAGATATGAACAGGTACCATCCTCAGCCTTGTGTGAGTTCCAGATGGTATTATTTCTAATCCTTTGAGTGGTTTGTTTCACATTTCAGGTAATTTATTCAGTTATGCACACTGATTAGTACTCATTTGGGTACTTGAGGTGGCTCTCTGAAGACCTCTGGAGTTTTCTCTCTGTGTAGCTCTCTTTTCTTCAGTATTCTACCCAGTGAAATCTATGCATGCACCTTGAGCTCCTCAGTCTGTCAAGTCAGGGAGTCTGCTCAACTCTGCTTTGGTTACTCCTCCCTGAACCACTGCCTAGAAACTCTCTTTAGGCAGAAAACTGACTATTCCAGCCAGGAAGGTAAAATACAGTCTCTATTACTGTTTTAGCAAGGGAGGATTTCACATCAACATGTTTTAAACTATTCCTCTATCCCTTATAATAATTTAAATTATGGTGAGATTTATTTAGGACTTCATTATATTTAGGTTTAATCCTTTAGGAAGAAATATTTTATAGAACGTTCTGTACATTGGCCTAAAATGTATAACCTCAGGAGACACATAATGTTGATCTTATTCTTAAATGTCTTCTGTGGCTCATTTTAAAATCATATATAAATAACACTGATACAAAGTATCTTCTATTTACAAAATACCCCAAATATAAGATCAAGTTTTTAGTTTATTTACTTTGTCAGACATCATTGGAGATACTGAATACCAAGGTTTTCTAATTTTTAATATGGTAACACAACAGCCAAATACTAATTTTCAATGACACCTAGGACTTTTTAGTATGTTTTAGTTTTCGCTCATATAACATAATAGAAAACATATCAGGCAATGCTAAAAATACAATCCAAATCATATTGTGATATCATCCCAGATGAAATTGCTGTCTGTCTCTAATGAAGCATTCACTATCTTACCATAGAAACATCATCACTATGCCATTGCCACCTTTAGAAAATTCAGTCACACTCATTAATTGCCAAGATTACCATCATTATGGCTGTGAAAAAGACATGGCTTCTTTTTTTGTAAAAGCTACTAAATATGAGACAAGGGTAAATGGATATTGGCTTACATAGATTCATTGCCACAGGTAGAACATCTTACTAATTAATATAATTCATTCTTACGGACATAAAATACATATTGTATTATAGAGTTTTATATATTTCCAAATATAACTAGTTTGTGTAATAATTGTAACATATGTGTTCATGTCCTTTGCATATATTCATTTACATGACCAAATTTGTATTACAACTCATTTCTGTTCTTACTTCAAGGAGATTGATATCCCTTTGGTCAAATCAACCAAAGGTCCTTCTGGATTTTTCCTGTAATACATTCCACGCATAAAATGGGCAAGTAAAAACTGGAAATTCCATTTGCTCATTCTAGAAAAATAACAATTTAAGGATATAATATAAAATTGTTACTTTCCAGGAAATGTTAGAGCTTCTTCCAAGCATGGCAAGGAATGTCAGTATTTCTATTGTTGCTTTACAGCATTCATAGTTTATGTCAACTATTAATATTGTCATGTCAGTTTGCTGAATGGTACAAATCCAAATAAAATGTACGTAACACTGTAAGGTTACACTGTTTCAGAAAGCCATGCTACTAAGCATGTTGTACTATTCAATCTTAACTCCAGCTTTACTTTTGTTTTATTAGGTCAAACTCAATTGCATCTGCAACCTTGTGTGATTGGTACAACAATATATTTGTTCTTTTCCCTAGGCTTCAACAAATTTAATAAGCCTTGAAGGTTGCTGGGTTTGCCAACTATATTAAAAGAATATAGAGTATACTAACTCCACTAATATTTCTAGAATCACGAGTGATACAAAGTCTGTATTATTTTTCCCCAGTATAATCTTGTTTTAAATAAAGAGAAATTTAGAGATGATTCTGTCTTTATACTGACTGTTCATGAATGTTTGTGTACTATATGTTGATACAAAGCAAAATCCTGACTGCACATCTGCCACCAATATTTTTCTGCATATGAGAAAAGACTAGAAAACAAGTGGGTAAATAAAATTGGAAATAAAATATAGGAAGGATCGGGATCTTGAGATCTTAGAACAAAAAAAAAAAGAAAGAAAAAAACACCAAAAAGCAGAAAACTGGCAGTGACTTGAAGTATAATTTGGTAATTTAAAACTGAATGAGATCATCACGATTTTCTGAAAAACCGTAAATAATTCAAGATGCTCAGATTTGTAACTCCATACACTAGATTGAGTAGAGTTATATTGATAAGAAATTCACCATAACATATATCATCCTGTAGACATTTTATTCCATGATGATACATATTCTGGCCCACTTAGAGTGAGGAAGAGTGGGAGTACTGAGATATAAACAGAGACTTTCTTTATTGGGGGTTGTATCAATCAATGTCATTTTTTTAAGCATCATTATCATTTTCCACCTTAGTATGTGAATCGTTAAGTGTATTAAGGAGATTACTCAGAATTCCCCAGAAGAAACACATAGAAATATGTGAGAGACATTGCTTTTATGTGTGCATGCACAAATGTTTTCATCTCATTCAAAAATCCATGTAATTAGAGACTAGACTATAAATATTGTGTTTCTCAAATTGCCACTCACTTTGCCAACTCATTTATAATGGAGAGCACTTTTTTTAAGTTTTTTAAGTTTTTCACTCCTTTTTGGAACAAGGAGTGAGCTTGCAGTCAATAGCTTCAACTTGGAGGCTCTTTATAGCCTTATAATTAATTACAAAGCAAGTATTCATTTATTAATATAAACATACATTCAAACAATGATGCTGAGAGACCTCAGAGGATGAATTGAGATTGTGCAATACTGTTATGATTAAACATTTTTTTCTCTAAGGAGTTGTTTAGGTTTTTACTGTCATTTTGCAATTTAATAAAAATGTAAATGTCCCTCTGAGTGAGAACAATAGGGAAAATAGAAAAGAAAAAAAGAAGAAAGGTAGGTGCCCCACAGCACCTAACAACTGGCAAGGAAGATGGCCTGGTTCCACCTAGGGGATTTTAGGGTTCATAGTGCATAGAGTGGGTGCATGAAAGAGGAAATTAGCACCTCTACTGCACTGTCAGCTAAATACAAGGCAGATTCTTGTTGGCTCAAAAGCTGTAAAAAGAGCCTAAAACAGCAAGCAGGAATAAAAATATATATGTAAGCAAGCATGTATTGGAAGAAGTTATAGAAATTCCATTAGTTCCGAGGTAGTCATTTTGTACTTAAGCATTTTAGGTCATTTTAACCCGTGTTATGCCCACTCTTGAGTTTTTTACAATTGACAAATTGGTAATAGAGGTAATTAAGGTGCTGTTGTTAAATTTTTAAAAAGAAAGCATAGAGTTTTCTAAGAATAGGGATACCTTGAAGGGTCTGTTCTTCTAAATTAGTCACTTGGGTACATGCAAACTCTTGAGGGCCTGAGAGAGAAAGAGAGAGAAACAGAGAGAGATTTATTTTAAAGAATTGACTCATGCAATTATGACGGCTGGCAAGTCTGAAATCTGCAGAGCATATCGACAGGCTGGAGTACCAGGGAAGAGTTGATGTTGCCATCTTGACTCCAAAGCAGTATGGAGGCAGAATTCCTTCCTCCTGTAATTGATTTTGAATGGGTTGATTTGCTGGGGGCCTATTTAACAATTTAAGCGAGTTCCCAGGACAATTGTGTAAATTACCTGCACAAGTGTATCATACTGAGGGTTAGGCAGATGGGCTACTGGTGTGTGTTGCAGTGAGTCTCACACCTGGCTGCAACTAGCATCACCTGCAGAACTTTTAAGCGCTACTAATGCCGGACCCTTTCCTCCATTCTTAATCCCAGGTGATTCTAATGTGCACCCAGGGTTAGAAACCACTTTGTAGGGGGGATAAAAAAAGCTGTTCAAAAATAATTAGGAGAATTATGTCATCTCCTGTTTGTCAGAGATACAAACTCAAGCACTGCTCAAGCTCACAATTTACTATATAGCATCACATTGCCTTCAGTATTGGCCCGGGGCTACCAGAAGCATTCCTACGTATAGGTGGTAAATCACTGAAAAATAATTCTGTTTCTGACATTGATTTGTTACCTTGTACACAGAACAGCTTGTCAAAGCACCTTTTAAGTAGAAGTAAAATTAAGACAATGCCAAACCTATGATATTTAATGGTATTTCATTTTAGAATAACGTAGTATGAGGAAATTCTAATATCTATAAATCAGCAACTTTATATTTTCTGAAGGAAAAAACTTACTGCTTTTACGATATCAGTGTCACTGATCGAACTTCATTATAGAAATCTATTGCATGCCTATTGTGAGCTCTGCATTGCACTAGACAGTAGTGACCTCTAGAACACCAGCCCTCTGGAGCTCATCATTTAATGGGGAGCCAGATAATATTAAAGTATTTACAGAGATGACTGTCTTTTATCATATAGTTAGGTAAACTATACACATGAATTAAATGACAAAACACAACTTGAAAAATATACTATATATCAAAACTGGAAATCAGTCACATTAACATAAATAAAATTTAATAATTTATCAAGTCTCTATTTTAGCCTGATTCTTATGTTAAATTCATAAAGGATTATGAGATAATCCATGTATTCAAGATGCTTAATATCTCATTGGAGGTGGGTGAAATATCATGTGATGATGCCTTATAAATAATAATAATAATAATAATAATAACAGCTGTCATCTTTTAAGCAATTACTACGTATTAAGCCCACTGTTGAAGCACCTACAGCTATTGGCTCAATTCTCATAAAAATGTATGAAGTGGTAACTACCATTTTGCAGATGAGAAAACAGGTATAAAATTAATAAAGAAATTGCCTAAGTTATACGGCTAATCCTTGGTGGAATTAGAATAAACATAGAAAATAGGAAAAATTGGAATAGAGAACAAGGACTCAAGAAAAGTGTCTGACGTTGGAATGCTGATTTCAAAATCATTCACATAAAGATGAATGTGGAAGATAGAGGGAGGAATTGAAATGACTCAGGAAAGACTATAACAGGGGAAAGAGTAAAACGGTTCCCATTGTCCTCAGTTTCTCCACTTTTATTCCCCCTACTTCTTTCTAGCATCTCACGCTATAGCAACCTCCATCAAGTATATTACCCCAAACACAGCATACCTATTTATAACTGCCCGGCGTTCCACCCAAGATGCCTAGAGAAAAAAAAAATCATCTTTTTTCCCATCTGTGCTTTTTTCCTGTCTTGCCCATACTGGAAGTTTCCTGATCTATCCATTGGGAGACTTTTTCAGGCTGTCCTCTCATAGTCAGCACTATCTGCTGGCTCTCACATTTTTCATATGCCGCTCCTGTGTCACTAGAGTTTAATTATTTATGGTCATTCCTGTCTCCCTCAGGGACTGAGTACACCCTTGACAGAGTTCCTATCTTAGAGATACTCACTTCCCAAGTTGCTCAATAAAAGAATGAATTTCTAGCTAAGGCAATGCCCCAGTTTTTTTTTTTTAAGCTAAACAAACAAAACAAAATCAAAACAGGAAAAGAGGGAGAATGGTAAGCTGAGGCTAGTACAGCAGAATTTGTGGGCCTGGCAGCAGGATTGGAACAGAGAAGATTATTGACCACTCGCTCTCATGGAAAAAGGGAAAAGGAAAGGAGGAGGGAAAGAAAAGCATCAAAACTGGGGAGTCCAACATTCTCTGTCTTTACAAAGTAGCAGAGCTCTGGACACTAAGATGTTTAAGGTAAGTATCTATCTTACCTGAAATGTAAAACCTTTCATAAATCCAGGGCGTGATACATTTGAAATCTGAAAACTCAACTGAATACCAAAATTTACTTTAAAAGCTATGAAAAAAATGCACCACTCACTTGTCTAGACTTTACACATTTTTCTAAGCAAATTGTATAAATATGCCTATTTATAGGTATAAGCTTACAAGTATTTTTTTGAAAAAAATTCATAGATTTATTTTACAAAGAAATATATCCTCTTTCCATGGCATCTGCAGGTCAGCTACCTTCCCTCTCTTCCAATCCCGCTGCCAGCCCCAGAAGTGCTGTTTCAGTGGTTCCAGTCTGCCTTCTTTCCCCCCTTTTAATTTTTTTTCAAACTAGGGCATTGCTCTGGCTGGGTATTCACAATTTTATTGACTGATTTGGGACATTAAAGATCTATAAGATAAATACACTAAACCTTAACTCTCAACTATTTAAATATATATTTTAATGCTAGGAATTTGGTTTTAGTCATATTCTATCACTGTCAAGTAAATCATATTTAATTTCCTATAAGATAATTACAGAACTAAACAGGACATTTTAAATTTGAATTTTTTCCAGATATGAACAAAGTTAGCAGAGAAAGAGCAAAAAGGTTTCACTAAGAACGAAAATGAATGAGTCTGACAGACCCTCCTTCTGTCTACCCAATGGTGGTTTCTTAACTGAGAAAATTATTTTATCAAACTATAAATGTGGACCTTTGTTAATTATCAGAAATCAGTTATTAAAGAAGCATTTCTCAAGCACAGGGAAAAAAATCAGTAATAAAATATACACAAACAGCTTGATTCTTAAGAATGAACTTACCAAGAAAACACAAAAATCAATTCTAGAAGGTTCCCAAATATACGATTCAGGTAAGTCTGCCTAGTGATTTTTTAAAATAACATTGGACCACTAGAAGGAAAGAGGGAAATGGACTTTAGAATACTTTGATTTCTTTTCAAGATTAATCTAAACTTTGATTGGAATTTTATGCTTAATAGTACTTAAGCTTTTTATCTTCTTCCAGGGAAAGGCCACTATATCTTTACATTTTAAGCTGTGAACTAGAAATTGAAAAGTGAAAATTATTTCCAGGCTTATTTCCTGCTTTGAAACATAGGCTGTAGAATATATCTTAATTTTAAAATGAAAATGCATTTAATTTACCTATTAGAATGTAATTAAAGCAAATATTTATCTAAACAGTATAAATGAGGCATTTTTCATAATTTGTTAATTGTTATCCTCTGCTACAGATTTTATCTAAGGTTTAGTCTTTAGTGACAACATAATAAAGTGCCTACTTTTAAAAATATTTGGATTTCATTTGAGATTTATAAATGGAAATGAAACCAATAAATGTACTAACAAATTGAAAAGGCCTTTTTACTAGCTTAAAATTAAGCAAAACATTCTAACCTGAACTCTATCTCTAGCTCTAAAGCAAGAAAAAAAAATCATAATAATTATCTCTTATATTCACACACTGTCACTTAATTAATACTTGGGGAATTGTTCTTTGATTCTCTTCTTAAAGTGTTAAAATCTGCTTTATGTCCATCAACTACAAGCTGTTAATACATCACTTGTCACAGTGAATCAAAGAAAACATTTATGAATTTTAAAAAAAAGAAACACCTGATATGCTGGAACCAAGTTAACTTTTTAAGTTGTCATCTCCAGAACCAAAGAAAACAGAAACAATGAAAGAGAAAAAAATAAAATGAAGCTACGGATCTGTAAGGATCAAAATACAAAGTCAGAAGAAGAGTTACTTGTGAATGATGATACAGAGGCAAGGAAACACAATACAGAGGCCACAGATAGCTTGAAAGAAATATTAATAAATTATCATGAAAAAAATCTGTATTAAAAATTTACATTCTCCTGGTTTTGCCATATTTAGGTATTAAAGTATATTTTTATCTTCTTGTGCATAACTTCAAACAATTTGCTTTATGATTATTTTCCAAATTTTTTCAAAGGAAATTGTTTACAAATAGGTGTGTATGTACATATATATGTATATATACGGATATGAGCACATAACTCCTATTTTTAAAAAAAATAAATTTATAATTTATTTTGAAAATTGCTATTTCCATTGCAAGTATGTTAGAATCTTTTCCATTACAATCCATATGGGTATACTTTATTATTTTATATTCCTATTAAATATTAGTGAACATTGCTTAATTATATATAATTATTTCCCGTGGATGAAATTTTCCTTGTGTCCTACTTTTCTCCTTATAATTCATACTGTGAATTTTATTATCTTTATGAAGTAAATATTTTCAAGGTCTCTGCTTTTACATTTGTGGTTGTTTTTTTCCTATTTAATTTTCAAGAATATTATGTATATTGAATATTAGCTCTTTGTCATATTGCAACAACTATTATTCCCTAAGTTGTTAATTTTCATTTGTTCAAATTTTTAATACTTTTATTCATGCCTTTTGCTATACTTAGAAATGTCAAGATATTAATATTGAATTAAATGTTGAATTGAAATTTTAACTATGATATTAAAACATTATTTATCTATCTTTTCTCTTCGTGTTTCATGATTTTATTTTTTCCAGTCTTTAAAAGTATTTCAATTGCTTTTTTACCTAGAATATACTATGTTTTAAGACATCAGATCTGAATCCAATTTCTTCCCTTTTCTCCAAGTAGTTAAGTATTTCCCCCCACCCCATTTATTAAATAATCCATTGTTAGCTTGATAAATGAATAGATATCCATATTTTCTTAAATTATTAATTCTATTTTGTTTAAGTAATCTGTCTATTATTATAGTATTTTGATTACTATGCTTTGACAATAGGCTTTTTGAATAGACTATTTTTAGAGCCATTTAGGGTCATAGCAAATTCAAGCAAAAGCTACAGTAATTTTTCATATATCCCCTGCCCCCACACATGCACAGCCTACCTCATTATCAACATTCTGTCAATAGTGTGGTGCGATTGTTATAACTGATGAACCTACAGTGTCATATCATTTTCATCCAGAGTGTATAGTTTACATGAGTGTTGATTTGTGGTATTGTACATTCCATAGGTTTGGATGAATGTGTAGCAACATTCTTTCAAGGTCCTAAGATTCTTCTGTGTGCCACCTGCTAATCCCTCACTGCCCCCTAACTACTGGTAACCTCTGATTTGTTTACTGTTTCCATATTTTTGCCTTTTCCAGAATGTAATATAGTAGTTGGAATCATACAGCGTGTAGCTTTTCAGACAGGCTACTTTTGCTTACTAATATGCATTTAAGTTTCCTCCATGAATTTTTATGGCTTGGT
>RJWJ010033433.1:0-17912 GCA_004363605.1 Indri indri | reverse complement strand
TCTTGCTACCTCACTAAATTTACTTATAAATTTTAGTACTTTTTAGTATATTCCTTAGAATTTTCTAAATAAGCAATCATGGCATCTGCTCCTTCTTTTTCAGTCCATATGTCTTTTAGTTCATTATCTTAACTAGGACTTCCATGTTTAATAGAAGAAGTAACAGCAGACATTCTTACCTTGTGCCTGATTTTAAGGAGTAAATATATTTTACCATTAATTATAATTTTAGCCATAGATTTCCACAGATGTACTTAGTCCAAATTTAAAACATTCCCTACTAGTCCAATTTTACAGAAACTTTTTTGAAGAATGGACACTGGCATTTGTTAAAACTTTTTCAGGTAACTATTGAGATGATCCTGTTTGTTTTTTTTTTTTTTTTTGAGATAATCCTGATTTCTGGAGTTTATCTTACTAATATGGTGAATTAAATTTATTGATATTTAAATGTTAAACCAAAGTTGCGTGACTATAATTAAGTCAATTTTTTCAAGATATATTTTTATTTATTCCTGGATACAAATGGCTAATATTTGTTAAGTAAATTCACAACAATGTGAATGAAAAATATTGGTTTATATTTTTCTTCTCTTATAATGTTTTTGCTAGGTTTTGGTATTGGAGATATACTTACCTTATAAAATAAATTGAGAATTGTTCCCTGGTCCTCTATTTTCTAAAATAATTTATGGAAATTGTTACTTTTTTCCTCCTTAAGTATTTGATAGAATTCACAAGAATATGTTCTGGACCTAGGTGTCATTTTGAGAAGATTCTGATAATGGATTCTAACATATTAATATAATTGTTATTTGTATTTTCTATTTCATCATCTTATATTAGTTTTTCAAGTCATGTTGTTCAAGGAATTTGTTCATCTAAGTCGACAAATTCATTGGCTTTATGTTCATAATATTAATATTTCCTTATGAATTTTTTAGTATCTGTAAGACCTGTAGAGATATCCATCTTTTATTCTTGATGTTGGTAATTTATATTTTCTTCTCTTTTGCTCTTTACCATTATGTCCAGGGTTTTAAAAATCATATTGATTTTATCAATGGACCAACTTTGCTTTTGTTATTTTCCTTTATTGTATGCTTCCCATTTTACTGATTTCTGTTCTTAGTCTTATTTTTCACGCTTCTACTTTGATTTAAATTTTCCTTGTGTTTCCTACTTTCTTATGCTGGAAAATTAGAATGTCAAATTTAAACTTTTCTTATTTTCTAATATAAGTAATTAGAACTATGAATTTCCCTTTAAGCACTGCTTTGGCTGTTTTTCACAAACGATATGATGTGCTTTCATTATCATTGATTGCTATAAATTCTAACTCCCTTGTCATTTCTTTATTGACTCTTGACTTATGTAGAAGTGTGTTGTTTACTTTCCAAATAATTGGAGATATTTCCAGATATTGCATGTATCTTAATTTATTGATTACTAATTTAATTTTATTTTCTTGTGGTCAAAGGACATACTCTGGAAGAATCAATGTTTTGAAAATAATGAGAGATAGTTTATGGCCCAGTGCGTGGTCTATCTTGGTGAATGTTCCCTATGCACTTGAAAATAATTTATTCTTTAGTTCTTGGATTCAGTATTCTAGGTCAATCGGATCTAGTTGGTTGATCATAATCTAGTAGTTCTATCAATTACTGAGAGTGCAGTGTTAGAATCTGCACACAGTTGGAGATTCTAGCATGATTGTAGATTTTTCTTCTCCATTTTTGTCATTTTGTCTGGTTCTCTGCCCTGCAAATTACAAGAGTTTCAGCAGCCTTAAGTTCCAGTCTCTGCCTCTCACTGCACTCTATTGGGAGTCCACCTTCTGTTGTCATGGCCAGGGTAATCCCTTCAGATGGAAAGCTGGGTTGAACAGGGAACTCCCCAACCCATGTGTCAACTTCTCTCAAGAATCCAGTCCTGCACTGCATATTTTTCAATGCCTGCAATCAGTTGTCTCATACATTTTGTCTAGCTTTATAGTTGTTTACAGAAGAATGGTAATTTCAGTCCACTTACTTTATAGCTTCCTATTATGGCTGGGAGCAGAAGTTCCAATGATCATTTATATTTTATGTCCCTAAACTAAAGTCAGGGATAACAGTGCAGCCAAATTCTGCTACCTTAGCTTCTAAAATAACAGTTAATTAGCAAATCCAAATGATTTCATATTTGATTAACTTTTGTCATTAACAATAAAAGATAACTGTTGTTACTAATTGCTGGATACCTGACAAAGGACTTATAGTCTAAAAAATAGATGTCTTAAACATAATGTCATACCTAAAACTGCAGTTTCTGTTTGACAACTAAACAAAAGGAGCCAGCTAATTTTCTTAAATTAAGCATAGTCATGCTGGATTTTAACTGTATGTCTTGTCTGACAGTGTTTATATCAAAACATCTCTCATTTGATACCTACATTTTCCATCAAATCCATCCTTCCTCCTTTCTTTTTTTTGTTTTTACCTTTGAGAATCTCTTTCAATCTGATGTTATTCATTTTTACATCTCCCTGTTCCCTGAACCCCTTTCACATTTTCTTACTCTCCAATCCTTCCAATACTGTTATTTCTACTTTTTAGAAATATGTGTGGTGTTATTCTTTGGAATGATGTTCTCTCTGCCTACAAATCTTACCTCATCAACAACCTCACACATTTTCCTTGCTGGCTTAAAAGACTGAGCTCCTTGTCTCTATTTTCTGTAGGTATATGCAGCTTTTTACAATTGGCTATAGGCAAGTTTTCCCACTGTTTTTGATGCCCCAGAGTCGACTCATTCCTTTTGTCCTACAGTTGCCTCTGATTTCGTTTTGGGAATGTTCATGCCAGAAATGGTCTACATGAAAGTTTAAAAAAGTCATCTCAGGAGGCTGGCCAGTGCTGCAGTTTTAAACCAGCCTCTGACAAATTATTTTACAGATGAATATTTAAAATAAGGAAGGCAAATTGGTGGAAATAAGCAATCTTCTGAAATGGACTTTACAAATAATAATAGTAATAATAACAACTTATGTTCCCTGTTCCTTTATGTAGGATCCATGCAGACATGCAAATTGCTGTTGTTAACTTAGGGTACCACATGAATTTTCAGAAATGTTTTGTTTATAATGAGGCAGGAAAAGTCCTGCTCTCTGATAAGCACTTCATATTTTCATTTCAGGTAAACAAAAATTGAATGGAAATATAGTTCATAAAAAATGTAAGCTGAAAATAAGTAATCTCCTGACATTCAGTAGAAATGGCAGCTTGAAAGGGAGAAGAAAATTTGGTTCATATGCAGCATCAAATTTCTCTGCAAGATTATTGGGGAAGTAATGAAAACTTATCTCCTGAGGTCATATAATACCCACAACTAAAGGAGTTTTCAATTACTTGTGTCGTGGGTACATACACGCTTGAGTTTTAGTGCATACAACAAAAGACACATTGTGATTACATTGACCATATTTTCTAAGCCTAACATAATGTCACATGATTTGAAAACAATGCATAATACTGCAATCAGGATTCTTTTAGAGAATCTAGAATGTTATGCTTATCATAATATATATAACACAGAACTGAAAGAGAAAGCTGGCATTAAATAAATTTTTACTATTATCTACTTATTTACATATTATCTACTTATTTCTTTTTTTTAATTTCAGAAAATTATGAGGGCACAAATGTTTTGGTTACATGGACTTCTTTTGTACTGCTGGAGTCAAAGTTATAAGTGTGATCATCAGCCCGATAGTGTACATTGTACTCATAAGGTATCATTTTACCCATTCCATCCTCCCCCGTCCCACTTGCTTGATTTCCATTGAGTTTTACTACCATCTGTGCACATGAGTGCTGATAAGTTAGTTCCAATTTAATAGTGAGTACATGTGGTGCTTGTTTTTTGATTCTTGCAATACTTCACTTAGGAGAATGATCTCCAGTTCCATCCACATTGTTGCAAAAGGTATTAATTCATTTTTTTATGGCTAAGTAGTAATGCATGGTGTACATACACCACATTTTATTAATCCACTCATGAATTGATGGGCACTTGGGTTGATTCCACCTCTTTGAGATTGTGAATTGTACTGCAATAAACATTCCAGTGCAAATGTCTTTTTAATGAAATGACTTTTTTCATTTGGGTAAATACCCAGTAGTAGGATTGCTGGATCAAGTGGTAGGTCTGGTCTTAGGACCAGAGGACCTCTGTACTATTTTCCACAGAGGTTGTACTAGTTTGCAGTACCACCAACAGTGTATATGTGTTCCTTTCTCTGCACATCCACACCAGCATCTATTGTTTTGGGACTTTTTAATAAAAGCTATTCTCACTGGGGTTAGATGATATCTCCTTGTGGTTTCAATTTGCATTTCCCTAATGATTACTGACATCGAACATTTTTTTTTTGTTTTTTGGCCGTAAGTATATCTTCTTTTGAAAATCTGTTCATGTCTTTTGCCCACTTTTCAATGGGATTGTTTGATTTTATTCTCACTGATTTGCTTGAGTTCTTTGTAGATTCTGGTTATTAGCCCTTTATTGGATGTATAGCATGCAAATATTTTCTCCTATTCTGTAGGCTGTCTATTTGTACTGTTGTTTCCTTGGTGGTACAGAAACTTTTTAATTTAATCAAGTCCCATTTATTTATTTTTGTTGTTGCTTCGATTGTCCTTGGGGTCTTTTTAATAAATTCATTACCTAGGCTGATATCTAGAAGAGTTTTTCCAACATTTTCTATTAGAATTCTTATGGTTTCATATCTTAGATTTTAGTCTGTAAGCCATTGAATTAATTTTAGTGAGTGGTGAGAGATATGGATCCTGTTTCATTCTTTTGCATGTCTATCCAATTTTCTCAGCATTATTTATTGAATAGGGATTATTTTCCACAGTATGTATTCCTGTCTGCTTTGTCAAAGATCAGATAGCCTTATATGGATGGTTTTATATCTGGGTTTTCTGTTCTGTTCCACTGGTCTATTTCTCTATTTTTGTGCAAGTACCATACTGCTTTGGTTACTATAGCCTTGTAGTATAGTTTAAATTCTGGGAAAGTAATGCCTCCAGATTTGTTCCTTTTGCTTAAGGTTGCTTTGGCTATTTGGGCTTTTTCTGGTTTCAGATGAAGCATAGAATTATTTTTTCTAGATCTGTGAAAATAATGTTGGTATTTTGGCAGGGATTGCATTAAACACATAAATCACTTTGGGTAGTATGGACATTTTAACAATGTTGATTATGCCAATCAAGGAGCATGATATGTTTTTCCATTTGTTTACATCCTATTCAATGCGATGTTTCCTGTGAGTTTGTCATATATAGCTTTTACACTTTTGAGATCTATTCCATCTATGCATATTTTTTAAGAGTTCCTATCATAAAATCATGCTGAATTTTGTTAAAGTGCTTTTTTTTTTTTTTTGCATCTATCGAGATGATCACACGATCTACAGTTTTGCTTCTGTTTACATGGTGAATCACATTTATGGACTTAAATATATTGAACCATCTTTTCATCCCTGGGATGGAGCCCATTTGTTTGTAGTAGATAATTTTTTTGATGTGCTTCTCAATTTGGTTTGCTAGAATTTTATTGAAGGTTTTTGCTTCTATATTAATAAGGGATACTGGTCTATAGTTTTCTTTTTTTGTTGTGCCCTTTCTTGGCTTTGGTTATGAAGGTGATACTGGCTTTGTAGAATGAGTTAGGGAGGATTCCTTTTTTCTCAATGTTATGAAATAAATTCTGCAGCTTAGGTACCAGTACTTTTTTATAGTTCTGATAAAATTCGGGTGTGAAACCATCTGGCCTGGGACTTTTTTTGTTGAAAGATTTTTTACTGCAGCTTCAATTTTGTTGCTAATAAAATGTCTGTTTGGGAGTTCTGTTTCTTCCTGCTTAAGTCTTGGGAGGTTGTGTGTTTTCAGGAATTTGCCCATATCCTCAATGTTTTCGAGTTTATGTGTGTAGAGATTTTTATAGTATTCACTGATGATATTGTATTTCTGTGGTATCAGGTGTAATATCTCCTTTTTCATTTGTGATTCAGCTTCTTTTCTAATTCTGCTTAATCTAGTGAGAGGTCTCTCAAGGTTGCTTATCTTTTCAGAGAACCAATTTTTTGATTCATTAATCATCTGGGTTTTTTTGTTTGTTTTTGCTTGCATTTAGTTCTGCTCTGACATTAGTTACTTCTTTTCTTCTGCTGGGTTTCCGTTTGGTTTGTTCTTCCTTTTATAGTTCCTTGAGAGGATTCATTAGATTGTTTATTTATGACTTTGCTGTCTTTTTGATGTAGGCATTGAAGGCTACGAATTTTCCCCTTAGGATTGCTTTTGATGAATCCCAAATTTTGATAATTTTTGTCCCCTTTGTCATTTAGTTTGAGGAATCTTTTGATTTCCACCATAATTTCCTCCTTGACCCAATAATCATTCAGCAGTTGGTTGTTTAATTTCCATGACTTTGTGTAGGATTTATTGTTTCTGTTGGAGTAGAAAATTTTATTCCACTATGGTGTGAGAGGATACATGGCATAATTTATATTTTTTGAATATGTTGAGATATGCTTTGTGGCCTAAGGTGTGATCAATCTTAGAGAAAGTTTCATGCTGATGAGAAGAATATATGTTCAATAGTTTTGGGTAGAATGTTCTGTAAATGTCTATTAGACCCATTTGCTCTAGAGTTCTGTTTAAGTCTAGTGTTTATTTATTTATTTATTTATTTTCTGCTTTTAGGATCTATTCAGTTCTGTCAGTGGAGTATTGAAGTCCCAAGCAATTACCATGTTGTTGGTTACCACTTTGCTTAGATCTAGTTTGATTTGCTTTATGAATCTGGGTGTACCTGTCTTAGGTGCATAAATATTTAAGATTGTTATGTCTTCCTGATGAATTGCTCCCTTCACCATCATGTAATGACCATCTTTGTCCTTCTTTACTATTATTGATTTGAAGCCTATGTTATCTGATGTGAGAATGGCTACATGTAATTTCTTTTGATTTCCATTTGCACGGAATTTTTGTTTCTGTCCCTTTGACTCTGAATGAGTGCTTGTGGGTTACATGTGTTTCCTGGAGACAGTATATACTTGGCTTATATTTTTTTTTATCCATTCAGCCAGGCTAAGTCTCTTGAGTAGGGAATCCAAGCTGTTCACATTTATTGAAAGAATTGATAGGTGAGATGCGTTTCTGTTCATCCTGTTGGGTAGAACCTTATTGCTTTGTTTTAACTTTTGAGCCATTATTTTACATGGGCTCTGAACTTTGGCTCTTAGGTGATTTTACACTGGTGAGTTTCCATTGTGGAGAGTGAAGTATAATGCAGATCTGAATACTTCCTACAGGGAAAATCTGGTCTTGAAAAATTCCCTCAGTGTTTGCTTATCTGAGAAAGTCTTTATTTCTCCCTGATATAAAAAACTTAATTTTGCAGGATACAGAAGACTAGGCTGGCCATTATTCTGTTTAAAAAGAGTGAAGCTGGAACCCCAATCCCTTCTGGCTTATGAAGCCTCAGTTGTGAAGTCTGCAGTTAGCCTGATGGCTTTTCCTTTGTAAGTTACCTGATGTTTTTGCCTTACGGCTTATAGGAGTTCCTCCTTCAAGTTAACTCTGGCTAGTCTGATGACTATGTGTCATGGTGATTGCCTCTTTGTAATGAATCTACCAGGAGTTTGTTGAGCTTCTTGTACCTGGATATATAAATTTCTAGCAAGACTAGGGAAGTTTTCCTCAATTATTCCCTCAAATAGGTTTTTCAACCCTTGTGTGTTTTCTTCTTGACCCTCAGGAATGTCTTTAATTCTTATGTTTGGCCTCTTTACATAATCCCATATTTCTTGTAGGTTTTGTTTATTCCTCTTAATTCTCTCTTCTTTATCTTTGGCTGACTCGTTTAATTCAAAGATGTTGTCTTCAAGGTGAGATTCTTTCTTCTGCCTGGTCTAGACTATTCTTAAGACTTTCTACTGTGTTTTGTATTTATGTGAATAACTTTTTTATTTTTAGAAGTTCTAATGGATTTTTTAAAAAAATAACTCAATTTCTTTAATGAATTTTTCATTCATTTCCTGCATTTTCTGTGGTTTCTTTGTGGTGCTTTTCCATTTTCTCTTGCATTTTGTTGAGCTTACTTACAATCAATACTTGGAATTCTTTATCTGTCATTTCAATATTCTGATTTTGGTTAGTTTTCATTGCTCGAGAGCTGGCGTTCCCTTTTGGAAGTGTTCTTTCACTCGATTCTTCATATTTCCAGAGTTCTTTCACTGATTTCTTTCCATCTGTAGTATCTGTTGCTTCTTATTTGGGGATTTTCTTTTGTTTAGATAATGGCACACACAGTTTAATATCTGAGCCAGTAGGGGGGTCCTTGTGGGTGAGAATCAGCCACACCCTATATGATTTAGTCAGTAAATGCTGTAAACGGTGTGCAAATTTTCCTCCCTGTCAGTAGTTGGCACTTGCTAGAACGAGCAAGCCGCTATGTTGTTTTTGCATCCTGTGGCCAGCTCTAGTTACCCAAGAGAAGCACTCAAATGCCCTAGGTGGTGGGTAGGGGCCTGGAACTTCCAGGTGTGTCCTTATTCTCTGCCTCAGTGGAGGCAGGTAGGGAAGCAAGGGTTGAGTGGCTGGGTTGAGTGAACTTGACTTTAGGCTCTACCTGGCAAGGTATCTGTTTCAGCAAGGGTTAAAGGTCTTGTCCCAGATTTTGGATAAGCTACCAAGGGGGCTGAAGTATCCCCAATCAGCCAGAAAATCTGCTTGTAGAGGCAGGGCCATCTGAGATTCACCATCTGGCAGTCTGGAGTGGGCCTCACTCCTCTGTGGCCTCCCCTGCTCCACAGTTTCCCCCCAGTGTCTTCTGGCAGGCAGGAGCTCAAGCCAGCAGAGCTCCCCCATCACTGTGATGCTGGCTGGGAGGTTCCCTGCCCAGGATCCTGGCCTGAGATGAGAGCGAAGTCCTCCTGTGGGAGGAGGGATGCCCCACAAGCATGCTGTACTAGGACCCACACTGCACTCTCCCCCTGATCTGCCCATGTAGGGACCCTTGCTTCCCAAGCCTAATTGACAGACCCCACTTTCGCACCCCTAAGCAACATGACCAAGACCTGGGGGTATGCAATGCAATCTGGCCGGTGGGCCTGTCCCTTGGTTCCTGAAGATTAATCCTTGACCATGCCAGGGAGAAGCACGCTGGTCCCAACTTGCCCACGGTGTAGCCAAGCAGATTCGATGTCCCTCTCCCTAGGGGTGTGCCCTACTCTGATGGAGTTACTGGACAAGCAGCACCAGGGAGGGCCGGCAGGAGGAGAGCTCACAATGAGTACACATCAGTTCACTGCAGGACCCCAAGAGGAAAGGTCTGAGCCCCACTCTCTGTGGAGGTCTTGGTGTGGTAGCTCAATTCTCTCTCTTGGCAGCTGTAAGTGCAGGAGGGGAAGGGGAAGAAAAATAGTCTGGATGGAGGAAATATAGCACTCTGGTTGTCCATCCCTCACTCTGGGAGGCCACCTGCCCAGAATGTCCAGGCACTGGAGTTACACAGATCACCTGGGCCCCACTGGACTCCTGTAGCTTCTGCATTCTGGGCCAGAGTTAGGAAATGTTTGTGTGGGAATGAGCATAATGAAACCTGAGGAGTTGAAGCCCACTTGGGAGGACAAAGGTGCATGATGAGTAGAGAAGCAATACGGTGCCTGCTGTCCTGGCTCGGATCTGTGGAGATAGGAGGTACCCCAGGTGGGGCTGAGGCCCTGTTGACTGGAAACTCCCAGTTCACTGGCGGCAGCAGCCTCTGGGCTTGTGTGGGTGGAAAGTCTCTCCAGCAGCTCAGGAACCTGCCAACTGTCAGAGATGTGAGGGAGGGAGAAACAAACCATTCCACCTACCCTTCTTACTGGCTTCCAAGCCTCTTGGGGGTTGATCTCTGCTGATACCTTCCTTCTTCCTTTCTCTGTGACTTCTTCCCATGAAGGCTTCTGAAGTTTCTGGCACTGTTCCCTCAGATCCACCCCTGATCTATGTTTGTCTGGGTTTTTTTTTTTTGTTGTTTTTTCTCTTTCATCTGATCAAAGACAGCTGAGCATCTACTGCCAGAGCATCTACTTATATTTATCAATGACATTGTTATTAGCGAGTATGAATTATTAGTCTCCTTTTAAATATAAGAAATTAAAATATAACAAAAAAGTGAAAAGATGAAATATGAATTTTAGTCAGTCAAATTCCAAAGCCCATGTTTTAAAAACTATATAACCTTGCCTTTCAAGGAAAGATGATTAATTAGGAAGACATTGGGCATTCAGATTAAGAGGATGTAAATTGAAATAAGCAGTAGTAATGTGTAAAAAATATGTAAAAATATTCATGAAAGCAAAGTTTACAGGATTTGCCAATATTTTTATGTTAGCAGATGAAAGAGGGGCAAAATTTAGAAAAAAACTCTAAGTCAATAGTTCTTAATTCTATCAGACCCCAAACTCCCTTTATATATAAATACGACTTGTAACTGCATTTGCATTATCCTGAAATTTCTGTACACCTAAGGCAAAAATGAGTATAATCTTTTAAATGTAACATATGAAGAGAAATTGAAAATAATTTATAGCAAATGCACTACAGTATTTAAATCCTCAGCATAATTACCCTGTGAAGGCATAATAAAGTCAATATATCTTGAATGAATGAATGAAGAAATGAAGGAGTGATTCTTCAGATGTTTATACCCATATGAATAATCACTATAACTGCAACAGCTACAAATGCTAACTTACGGCGTGGTTGTGTATAGGTGACTCAAACACCATGAGCTGTGTTGCCAACAGTGATATAATTTTCTGCAATGGTGAAAAACTCCTGGCAATATTTGAGAAAAAAGGACAATTTACATAGTATGAATTTCTGGAAATTCAATATATATTAAAACTTTGCCAAAAATTCTTCATGTTTAATGTAAAACAGAGAGTCTAGGCTGAGGAAATTTCAAAAATAGGTTTTTTTTTATACCTATCTGAGTGTCTGGTAGGACATTTAAAATTCATTCAAGATGTGAAACAATTCCCTGGAGCATGGGCAGCCTGATCTGCAGGATGCTTAGTATCCCCACCTTCTAGAAATTAAATGGTACTAGTAATTCTCAATCATTATGAAATCCCAACAAAGGCTTCACAAATGTCAAAAATGCCCCAATAAGAGAGCATTTTTCCATGATGAGAACTGCTGTACTAAGGTTTTGAGTCTGGGTGTTGGAGATAATGTAGATGCCTTTAATGATATCACTGTGTGAGAAAGATCGACTTTTGGGGAAAAGATATGAGATTAGTTATAGATATATTGAGGAGGAATGGATATGGGATATTCGTGTAAAGCTACTTATGACAAGTTGAAAATGGGGAACAAGAACCCAAAAGAAAGGTTAAACAATAGTTTGAAACTATAAGAATGGGTTAGATGGTCAAGGGAAAGGGTGTGGAAATTAGAAGAAAAGAAATGTAAAGTCATATTCCTTAGAAATTACATTTAGGAAAAAGGAAGTATAATGGCAACCAGTAAATGAGATAAAGAAGTAAGCTACAGAGTAGTAATAGGAGAAACAGGAGATACACAAAAGAAATGAGTAAAAAGAGATTTAGAAATAGTGGTTGGCATTCTCAAATACAGTCATGGGTCACTTAATGATGAGGACAACTTCTGAGAAATCTATCATTAAGCAATTTCATCATTGTGCAAACATCACAGAGTTTACTTACACAAAGCTAGATGATATAGCCCACTACATACCTAGGCTATGTGGTATGGCCTATTGCTCCTAGGCTACAAACCTGTACAGCATGTTACTGTACTGAATACTGTAGGCAATTGTAACACAATGGTAAGTATGTGTGCATCTACACATATCTAAACATAGAAAATGTAAGTGAAAATATGGTATTATAATCTTACGGGACCACTGTCATATATGCAGTGAATCACTGACCAAAACATCATTATCCAGTACTGTACTTGAAAAAAATGAAGGAGAATGGGCTGAAGAACCAAGACAATGTGAAGAATTTGGTAATGTGATACAGCTAAAAACCACATTTACAAGAGATTGAGAGAAGTAGAAACTGAATACATGAAAACATGAATATGCATTACTTCCTTCACTAGCTCTACTTAGCATCAGCCTCTGGAAACATTCAAACTTCAAGTTTAGTCCATGGCAGAAAATTGCTGAGAATATCTCAAAAGTCTAGGGGAAAAATCCAGTAGTAACAGAGGAGCCACATTCCCAATAACAGATAGGCTCTGGAATGGGTCATATTCCCTTTGTGATCTTCAGGGGCTCACAGATGAATTCTGAGCATAAGACTAATATTGGTGTCTACCCTCTGTAGGGACAGAAACTCTGCCTTAACGGAGGCTATCTGAAGTGGTCTGTATACTCAGCTAGACTCCTGTAAATGCTCTACTTGAGAAATTAGATTAGTTTAGAAAACCCCAGTGCCTAATTAGAGCCCTCGTTCTCACTGAACAGACCATCTGATCTGAGTTCTATGTATGTGACTATAAATACCAACACTTCCTAAAGGTGTCTTTGAAACTTTGACAAGTCGACACCATCAGGTAACATCAGGATCTCTTCAATTCCAGTTCTTCATGGCCAAATGGACACTATATTTCTCACCACATCCAGGATTTCTAGCTTCTTATTCTTCTCTGCAAGCTCCCATGTTCCAGAATATACAGGGACCAAGCCTGGATGAAGAAAGTCGATTACAGAAAAAGATGTAATAGGCAAGAATACCCATTCAAGAAATATAGAGGTAAAAAGGAAAAGGGGACTTTTGCTTGAAACAATTTTATTACTGGATAATTGAAAAGGAACAAAACCTTAGATTCTGAATAAATGATAACATACTTTTAAACTAAAATAGAGACTGATCAGCTAAAATTTCAGAGTGAGGTATTGGTGTGGTGGTGGGGAAAGGAATATGATTATGTAGTGTTTTTAAAGGTAGTGGTCATATTTTATTTAGTAAATTGGGCAGTAGGTAGGTGTTTGTTTTATTATTTATAACAAATATATTATAAGTGTATATTAAATATTTCACATGCATAATAAGGTATATTTTTAATACAATGATAACAATATCATCATGAAAAAATGTAATTATTTGTTAATTATACATGATGCTCCAGCCACTGTGATAGATAATTTCTATTAACTCTCACAGAAACTCTGTTAGATAGCAATTGTCCTGTAGAGTATCAAATAATAGTGATTGTGAACGAGGGTGGAGTCAGAGAGCTTGAGTTCAGGCTATGATATGTCACCCATCAGCTGTGTATTGTGGAGTATTTCATCTTTATGCCATCATTTCTTCATCTATAAAATGGGGATAATAAAGCTCTCTATCTTAAAGATTGAGTATGAAATAATCCATGTACAACAGTGTTATTATTCTTAGTCCTTCATAAATTCTTTTTTTTTCTTTGATGAGCCACAAAGACAATTTTATTGCAAAGATAAATTAAGAACATCAGTTGTTGATTCTCAAGGTGGCCCTTTTTTTGGAAATTAGTCAGAACAAATAATTATAGTACTGCATAAATTTTCATCAAAAGCATGAAGTAAAGCCAAACAAGTGAAATGCACATTTTAATTTACTTGTATTTCTCAAAAATCAACTGATATTACTAAACAGTAAACCTGTTGGGTTTTTTTTGTTTGGTTGGTTTTTATTTCAAGATAGTAAGGGGGTACAAATATTTTGTTATATGGATAGCTTTTTGAATGCTTGAGTGAGGGCTATAATGTACACATTACCCAAATAGTGTTCATTATACCTGTTAGGTAGGCTTTTGGCCCTCCGTTCCTCCCCCTACCCCCTGCTTGTTTTCTACTAACTTTTACTTTCCTCTGTGCACTTGTTAGTTCCAATTTATTAGGGAATACATGTGGTATTCATTTTTCCATTTTTGAGATTTTTTTTAGGATAATCATCTCCAATTCCTTCCAAAATGCTGCAAAAGGCATTAATTTATCCTTTTTTATGGCTGAGTAGTACTCTGTGATATACATATACCACATTTTGTTAATCCACTCATGAATTGATGGGCACTTGGGTTAATTCCATAACTTTGCAATTGTGAATTGTGCTGCAATAAACATTTGAGTGCAGATGTCTTTTTGATGAAACGATTTCTTTTGTTTTGCGTAGATACCCAGACTAGCATCGCTGGATCGAATGGTAGGTCTACTTTTAGTTCTTTGTAAAATCTACATATTGTTTTCCATAGAGCTTGTACTAATTTTCAGTCCCACCAACAGTGTATAAGCATTCCTTTCTCTATACATCCATGCCAGCATCTATTGGTTTTGGACTTTTTAATAAAAGCCATTCTAACAGGATTAATGTAGTATTTCATTGTGGTTTATTTCATCGTGATTTTAATTCGCATTTACCTGATGACTAGTGATGTTGAACATTTTTTCATATGCCTATTGGCCATTTATCTATCTTCTTTTGAAAAAATTTTGTTCATGTCTTTAGCCCAATTTTTAATGGGTTGTTTTTTTGTTTTGTTTTATGTTTTCCTTGCTGATTTGTTTGAATTCTTTGTAGATTCTGCATATTAGCCCTTTAGAGAATATATAGTTTGTAAATATTTTCTCCCATTCTGTAGGTTGTCCATTTCCCTGTTGATTATTTCCTTAACTGTGCAGAAGCTTTTTAATTTAATCAAGTCCCATTTATTTATTTTTGTTGTTGCTATAATTACCATTGGGGTCTTCTTTATAAATTCTTTGCCTAGGCTGATGCTTAGAAGAGTTTTTACAACATTTTTTCCTAGAATTTTTATGGATTCATGCCTTACATTTAAGTCTATTATCAATTTTCAATTAAATTTTGAGTGGTGAGAGATGTGGAATTTGTTTCATTCTCTTCTTGTGGCTATCCAATTTTCCCAGCACTGTTTATTGAATAGGGCTTCTTTTCCCCAGTCTATATTGTTTGCTTTATCAAAGATTAGTTGGTTGTGTGAGGATGATTTTACATCTGGGTTCTCTGTTCTATTTCCTTGGTCTATGTCTGTATTTTAGTGTCAATACCATGCTATTTTGGTTACTACAGCCTTGTAGTTTAGTTTGAAGTATGGTAATGTGATGTCTTCAGATGTGTTTTTTGCTTAAGACTGTTTTGGCTATTTGGGCTATTTTCTGGTTTTGAATGAAGTATAGAATTATTTTTTCTAGATCTGTGAAATATGCTGATGGTATTTTGATGAGGATTGCGATGAATCTGTAAATCACTTTGTGTAGCATGGACATTTTAACAATGTTGATTCTACTGATCCATGAGCATAATATGTTTTTCCATTTGTTTGTGTCATCTGAAATTCTTTTTCTCAGTGTTTTATAGTTCTCTTTGTAGAGATTTTTCACCTCTTTGGTTAAGTATATGCATAGATATTTTATTTTCTTTGTAGGTATTGTGAATGGTATTGAGTCTTTGATTTAACTCTCAGCTTGACTGTTATTAGTAGATAGAAATGCTACTGATTTTTGTAGACTGATTTTGTAACCTGAGACTTTGCTGAATTTATTTATCAATTCCAGCAGTCCCTTGGTGGAGTCTTTGGGGTTTTCTAGATACAAGACCATATCATCAGTGAAAAATAATAGTTTGACCTCATCTTTCCCAATTTGGATATTCTTTATTTCTTTCTCTTGCCTGATTGCCCTAAGTAGGACTTCCAGCCTTATATTGAATGAAAGCGGTGACAGTGGGCATCCATGTTTTGTTCCAGTTCTAAGAGGGAATGTTTTCAGCTTTTCCCTATTCAGTATGATGCTGACTATGGGTTTATCGTATAAAGCTTTTATAATTTTGAGATATGTTCCTTGTATGCCTAATTTATTGAGGGTTTTTATCATGAAAGTGTGCTGGATTTTCTGAAATGCTTTGTCTGCGTCTATTAAGATGATCATATGGACTATGCTTTGCTTGTGTTAATGTGTCAAATCACATTTATTGATTGACTTATGTTGAATCATTCTCCTCCCTGTAATGAAACCCACTTGGTCATGGTGGATTATTTTTTTGATGTGTTGTAGAATTAGGTTTGCTAGTATTTTACTGAGGATTTTTGTTTCTATATTCATAAAGGGATATTGGTCTGTAGTTTTCCTTTTTTGTTGTGTCCTTTCCTGGCTTTGGTATCAAGGTAATACTGGCTTCATAGAATGAGTTTGGGAGGATTCTCTCATTCTCCATGTTATGAAATAATTTCTGTAGTATGGGTACCAGTTCTTCTTTGTAAGTCAGGTACAATTTGTCTGTGAATTCATTTGGTCTGGAGCTTTTTTATTGCAAGACTTTTTATTACTGCTTCAATCTCCCTGCTCATTATTAGTCTGTTTGGGAATTCCAGACCGAGTCTTTGGAGGTTGTGTGTTTCCAGGAATTTTTCTATTTCCTCTATCTTTACTAGTATATGTGGGCAGAGATTTTCATAGTATTTATGGATGACATTTTGCATTTTTGTGCTATCAGTTGTAATATTTCCTTTTCATTTCTAATTGATCTTCTTTAGGTCTGTTCTCTTCTATTCTTGGTTAATCTAGAAAGAGATCTATCAATTATGTTTATCTTTTCATAGAAATGACCTTTTGTTTCACTGACCCTTTGTATTGCCTTTTTTTCCATTACATTTAGTTCTGCTCTGACCTTGGCATTTGCTTTCTTCTGCTGTCTTTGGGTTTGGTTTGCTCTTCTTTGCTAGTTCCTTGAAATGTGCCATTAGGTTGTTATTTTGCGATCTTTCTGCCTTTTTGATGTGTGCATTTAAGGTGAAGAATTTTTCCCTCAGGAATGCTTTTGCAGATTTCCATAGATTTTGATAGCTTGTTTCCCCTTTGTCATTTAGTTCAAGGAATCTTTTGATTTCTATCTTAATTTCAGTATTGACCCAATAATCGTTCAGCAGCAGGTTGTTTAATTTCTATGACTTCATGTAGGTTTGAATGTCTCTCTTGGAATTGATTTCTAGTTTTATTCCACCATGGTCAGAGAAGATACATGGTACAATTTCAATTCTTTTAAATTTGTTGAGACATGTATTGAGGCCTAAGATACGATTAATCTTGGAGAATGTCCCATGTACTGATGAAAAGAAGTATATTCAGTAGTTTTTGGGTAGAATGTTCTGCAAATGTCTGTTATATCCATTTGTTTTAGGGTTCCATTTAAGTCCAATATTTATTTATTTTCTACTTTGAAGATTTTGTCCAGATCTGACAGTGGGGTATTCAAGTCCTGAACAATTATGATGTTACTATTCATTTCCTTGCTTAGCTAGAGTAGAGTTTGTTTCATGTAACTGGGATCTCCTGAGTCAGGTGTATATATATTTAGGATTGTTATATCTTCTTGTTGAATTGTTTCATGTACTATTATATAATGACCATCTTTATCTTTCTTCACCATTTTTAATTTAAAGTCAATTTTATCTGATATGAGAATGGCTATACCTGTTCCCTTTTGCTTTCCATTTGCATGGAATATATTTTCTATTCTTTCGCATTGAGCCTGTGTATATTCTTGTCATTTAGATGTGTTTCCTGGAGATAGCAGATACTTGGGTTTGTTTGTTTTTTTTATACATTCAGCCACCCTATGTCTTTTGAGTAGTGCACTTAAACAATCAACGTTGAGTACTAGAATTGATATGTAGCATGCTGTTCTGTTCATCATGTTGTGTAATACTTTATTGCTTTGTTTTCCCTCTTTTGCTATTGTTTTATAAGAGTTGTGAGATTTAGCCTTTTTGGGTGATTTTACACTGGTAGTTCTCTCTTGTGCTGATTCGTGTATAATGTGGTTCTAAGTATTTCCTGTTGGGCAG
>RJWJ010033432.1:0-17914 GCA_004363605.1 Indri indri | reverse complement strand
TTAACTCCGCCATTCCGCCCCCCCCACCCCCGCCCCGGGATTTTCTTTTTATAGAAGTAAAATTTCTCTTACAAATAGCTAACTATAGGTTGACTTAGTGCGGAAGGTGGTATTTTCAATTTAGCTTGTTTCTTAATTAGATTACTGACTTTACAGTGGAGCCCCTTAATGAAACAGGGCAAAGAAAGCCTGTAATTTTAGCACCAGTACAGGTAAGAGGCAGAATACTTGGATCCCAGTTAGCATTTCAAGTTATTTTAGAATATTAGAAGTACAACCAATGTGATTAATTATGCCCTCCAAAAAGTCATTCAGTGTCGAAAGAAATCCAATATCAAAACTTATTTTCTTAAACAAAGTTGGGGGAAAAGAGAAGGAAAAGAATTTTAAAACATAGACCAAGAAACAATCACAAAATATAGTTTTAATTATTACTTTTAAACTTAAAAAAACCTACCAAGGTAACAAATGTAAGTTTACTAGTAAGACTTGCTATTCTGAAAAATGTAACATCTTTAACTTTTATATAGTAGAAGTTTAACACATCTTACTTAAAAATATTAACTAATTACATCTTCTTAAAAATACCAATATCCCAAAATAAAATTTATTGATGTGACCTCACCTGACTATAGACTGAATAAAAGTCTAACATCAATCTTTAGTGTTAGGTAGATAGCAAGGGACCTCTGAGTCTTTCCTAGGGACAAAAGTTTGTGCCTTGCCTTGGTGCTGCCCCCAGCAATTGCCCCACCTTGGAAGAAGCCAAACGGTGGGCACCCTGTCTTAGTGCTGCACCACCTTAAGCTTGCCCCATCAACTGCCACAAATGGGGGGAAAGGGAACTCCTGCTAATCTGCAAAAGAATGCATGGAATCCCCCAGCCAGCATGCCAGGTATCCCAGGCACAATAGGATTTGGAAAGTGACCTAGAATAACCTAAGGTTAATTATCATGTCATTAACTATTCATTCAAGTTGTTCAGTGGTGATGTCTGAACCACAAGGAGGGCTCAATCCAGACACTATAAAATAGGATCCCAGATCATAATTGGGGCCCCATTGGTCCATTCATCACCTATGGTGAATGTATCTTGCTCTTGCTCTGTAAACCTATCTTGTCCTCTTGTCCTTCCTCAATAAACTTCTTTTTACACTTGCCTTGCTTTGGCATGTCTGATCATTCTTCAGCCAAGAGCAAAGCAAGAACTAAGAACAGACAACTACAACCTGATACTTAGCATCTCAGTTAATGATACAAAGTCTTAACATTTTTTTAATGCAAGGATCGAGATCAAGCTATCTTAAAAACAATCTAAATGGTCTGATACCACTTTTCTGCTTAAGAGTAAATTCAAGTACTTCCAAAGAGTAAGATTGCTTTGAAATTGTCTTTGGATTCTAAGAATAATTACCAAACAAAAATTAACAGTTCAGGGAATTTTTTAAAAAAAAAATTCTTAAGCAAAAGGCCTTTGCTATGGCAACACAATGTACATATAGCAGGCTGGCTTATAGCCAGTACTCAGAACAAATCAAGGGTGAGCCAAATTACAGGGAATTCTCCAATTTGATTTAAACAATTTTGTGTGTACATTTCCACAGACCATAAAGTCAATGGAAGAAACTGCATTAACAGCTAGAACTAAGAGATCAAAACCAAAATGTATTTATAAACCTTTGACCAAAAGTTTCTTTTTTTTATGCTATCATTTAGTTAGAGTTTTATTTATTCTAATCCTGACACATTTTTGTTTAGGCATGCCTATTTTTTACCTAAGCAAGAATCTTAAAGTTAATGGGTAACTTTGTAGTTCACTCAGGAAATTTCACTATTTTAATTACAGCAACTTATCGAAAATCACACAAACATACATCATTTCGTTTGGCTAGGTTTATAGTTTTATAGCTTTTGTGTCAAACCCTGACACCTTCAAATATGAAAATAACCAGTACTAAACCCCAGGCAAAAATGTATACTGACAATTTTGAAGACATTTTTATTTTTATTTTACCAATAATTGTTTTAAGACCAACTTATTTATCAAAGATTACCAAATTCATGTGAACTTGAAAAGGTTTTGGACTTATTATATTTACTTAACTTTTGAGATCTCCTTTAATTTATAAGTGAACTTTGGTACCATATGATACATATACATACACAAAACATATCGAAATACATACACATCCACACAAAGTTTCAATAGCTTTTATCTTAGAACTCTGGCCATGAGATCCTCTGAAGTTCCACATAAAACTCTGCATTACGTTTCCATTCCTTCTTTCCCTTTCCAACAGTGGGCGTCCCTTCTATCTCGGTCAGGATTGCCTCCATAGATGGGGCATCTTTCAATCTCCTGGAGTTTAGGACAGAGGTGTCTTCTAATCTCTGAGACATTAGGATGAAGGTGTCTTTTAACCTTAGAACCTGCTGCAAGAGAAACTACCATCACAGGTGTCCTTCAACATCCCAGACCTTGGACTGCACTTATAATACCATCAACAGCAAATTTAAAGTAGGCAAAAACAAAATAGACACAAAGAGCTTAACAGACTCCACATTTATATACAACATACCAATGCAGATAAACACTCAATGCAAAGAGAAATTCAAGATGTTCCAAACAAACTTACCTGCAGTTTTACCTAATAAGCCCTGGGAGTGCCAAATAAAAACAGGTTAGTTCCCACTTTCACAAATGGCTGGGGGCTTATCCAACCCAAAACAATTGAGAAGGGCATCCACCACTGTTCAGTATCTTCAGATAGCACTCTCCTATCTGGACACAAATGCTGAAATCCAAATCCAGAGTTGGAAGCAATCAGCAACACAATGGAGGCCAGTAATGGCAGAGCTGGTGGGAGAGTCCAAAGCCACCCTCTGGCAAATATGGCCAGGCAGATGCTAAGGGAAGCTCTTGGTCTCTCCCTGCTTTGCAGCCATGAAACCACAAGAAACACCATCTCAAATGAGCTCCATAATTGTTGGTGAAACTGCAAGGGGGTTTTGGTCCAGCTCCACTTGCTCTTTGCACAAAGATCCAATTATTGAGACAATGAGGATTGCCAGGGGAAAAAGGAATATTTTAACATGACAAATGTCTTGTCAGGAGAGTCTGCCTCAAATTTTTCACTCCAACTAATAGAGATCATGGGTTTTTAAAGTATGGGCCACATGTTTTGGGGCAGGTCATGGTGTAACTAGCAAGAGGCTATGTGCTTTGGGGGCAGGTTGTGGGGTTTGGTAAACCTTGACGTCAGGAAAGCTGCCCAGGGGCCTTCAGATATCAGCTCCCTTGTCTTGCAGAAAATCCACCATTTCTGGGAAACAATTCAAAAGGCCAACTAATTAGTTAAGGGAGAGGATTATAAAAAACATATAAGGGCCATTGAAAACATATAGGGGGTCATTGAGATTTGTTGATGGGGCCAGTTGCAAAAAGACCTTCTCTTTCACTCTTTGCAGGGTATAACCTCTAAGCTTCTCCAAGGGCTTTGGAGGAACATTCAGAGTTTTAGAATGGCTCCACTGGCCATTTCACATTGTCCGTTTTTCTTTATTAATGTTGTCACATAATCTTGCCATTTTTATTCCTTCAACAGAACTCCCGACCCATATATTCCTTGGTGTTTGAGAATTTTATAATATAAATTGGTTTTCTTTTTTGTCTTAGATTCAGAGCTTTTGATTCAGATAAACCAGTTCCCATTCATCTGTCTTCTTTCCGGATTCCCATATATATTGCTATTCTTTCCTCTCTCTCTCTCTCTCTTTGTCCTTGTGGAACAAAAACATTATTGTCATTTTGGTGATTTACAGATAGAGTGGAACTAAATAAATGTGTTTGAGACACTGATTTTAATCAGTAGTTTTGCTTTTCTTAAGGGAATTTCATAAATTTTCATGCAGCACTAGGAAGAAATAATTTAAGTTCTTGAAAAATGTGTAACACTTGACACATATCAGTATAACTACTATTCATACCCATATTAAGAAGTACATTATAAAAATGACTCTCATACACATTATAACTCATCAGATTATACTAAGTCTGCTAAATGGAAGGCTAAATGTAAAATTTTCTTCCTTGTTATACCTTTCACGGCATATTTTTAGCACAGTGTATCAATTTGTAGTAGTATCCTACAGCATAGATAAAAAAAAAAAGGACAATGTAATAAAATAAAAATTAATGGAGGTTCTTTATTTTGTAAAAATATATAGTAGAAAAATTATTTTGAATGCTTTGTTGTATTTTCATCTTATTCTTCTGAGGCATTCATTACAAAGAAAGAAAGGAAGTCCTGAAAGATACATTTTCTTAATAAAGAATTACCTAGTTTCATGCTCAACATTTATCGGACAGAGACACTCTATCTTGAGCTCTGCAAGAGAGAACTAATTTACTATTAATGAGGCTTTATACAAACATGTATTCATGATATCAGTTTGCCCTCTTTAACTGCACCTCTGGGCACCGCGTGAATCATTTATGAAGTGGCTATATGTCTCACAATTGAAAAGATTATAAATTTACAAGCAGGCCATGAGGAAGACATATATATATACATGTATGAACACACACATACACACACACATACTACGTGAGTTTCTGTTCATGAGAAGCAATTTTTCATTTTGTAGAATAATAAATATCAGAAAACCTAGCTCTGTTAATTAGAAAAGATTTTCTCACATAAATAGATTTTTATCTAGTAGCCGAGAGACAATTGTATTAAAGTTGTACATGACTGGTTTAGATTGTATAAATGATAAAATATAAAGGGTTAATAAATAAAACTTGAAAAAAGTAAAATAAATTATCAGACCACACTATCATATGGCATGGATATCATGAAAAAATCCAAAAGTATTAAAACAAATAGGCAAACCATTCTTATCAAATTATAAAACAACACAAAAAAATACATCTTGGACTACTATATCAGCATAGCACACAAAATATATTGTATCTCAGATAGAAAGGCACCCTGTGATGTCCCAGGTTAATTGTCATAAACGTTGTCTAAATATTGATATCATAGCAGTAGTAGATAGCAATAGCAAGATACCATTTTTGTCTGCTCTAAATATGAAATATTTTTGAAACACAGAATAATGGGTTGTTTAGATTATGAACAAATATGTAATTTTCATATTATAAATATCCTATAAATATAATTATAAATTTAATATAAATATAAATATAAATATAAATATAAATATAAATTTATATAAATATAAATTAAATACTTTTTAAAATGTAATTTATTATTTTCAATATATATAGAGAGATTTTGCTTATAGATATTTGCTATTTTTTATGTTGTTCTGGTATTTTAATTTTCTTACTGGGTCCATTTTACTAAGAAAATATACAAAAGATTTTTAATATATCTTAGAAAAATTAACAAAAAATTAAAGTTGAGCATATTACATTGTACAAAGTTTCAATATGGATGTTTGAAGATTATAAATATTTGATTTTCTCTCAACATAGCATATCACATTTTTAAAACTTTTTTCATGCATAATTCCTATAAATGATCATATCCCTCCCTATTTATTAAGGAAAAGAGCTAATTATGACAAACACTCAAACACCACCGAAATTTTCTGTATAGTAATTACAAATTTTGGAAAAGTTCCAAGACAACTTTGACAAGATTGAATTCAACAGGATGTGTTGGGCACTCTGGATATTTTCTGCTTTCAAAGACAAGTCTATTCATAATATGGAGGACTTTTTGAAAAAAAAAAATTTAATGGAGACATCATAATAAAATGTTTCATAAAAATTAAAGAGCAAAGAAAAAAATTTAAAAGCTACAATAATTCTAAAAGTGAGCAAATGATGGGATAACTATCTTTTAATTGATCCAATATGAAGAGCACTTTTTATGTCTAAGTATTTTCAGATGCCAAATAATACCACTTATGCTCTTAGTATTCATTGCTGGTTAATTCCCCTAATTTTGACAACAAAAATAGAAACTTAATCTGGAAAAAATTTTTTATCACAACTATATCTACCTATGAAGAACAGTAAAACACAAATCTGTAAGATTTTCTAGAATATGGAAAACAATGTCCAAATATACAGATTAAAAGATATCACATTAATTCTATGGTCTCCTAGGAGTTCATGGCCCATAAAAGATGTTTCTTTCTTACCCAATAAAATTTTTCAAATTATTTAGAAGTGTTCATTTGCCACCAAAGTCTACATGGATATTAAAATATATAGTCAAACAATAGTACTAGAAAATTTAATGAAATCTGTAATACTTTTATATTTATTAGAAATATAATTGTATAAACAGAACAGTTCATAGCAAGTAAAAATCATCTACTTGGTATTAATATATAGAAAAATATAAGATAATTTTTAGGAGAAATTTATTTTACATCAACTTTAGATAAGAAAGATGCTTAATTTCTAAATAGCATTTCTGTTCAATTTAGTTTTAAAGTTGACATACTTAAATGTCTAAATTATACATTAGGATTCCATTTTTAAGATGGATTAAAGAATCTGAGCAGCTCTCTGCCTTAGAAATTCTATTTAAATGTAACTACTTTAACTGCAATTCCTTAAGTTTTTAGAACGTCTGAGTCATCTATAAAAAGTCATCATTGTGTTGTCGAAACGAGTGATTATGACTTTCTATTGTCAAGAACAATTATTACCATCGTTTTAAACATGACTTCAACATTTTATAATTATGCACACGCATTGCATTTTTGTAATTTCATCAACTAGGATGAATCAGGTCTTTGGTTATCACGAAATAAAGGCATAAAAAAATTGGAAAGTTTATCATTTAAGATATTTATTATTCATTTACTTCCAAAAATGTAAATGTTGTATTAAGTTTTATTATAACCAAGTATGGCCACCCACATATATTATTTCATTTAACCTTCAGTAAGGAAGGTCATGTTGATGGCATTACATGGTGTACTTAACAATGACAAAATGATTATGACTTTAAAATCAACAAGGATGTATTTACTAAATAAAACTGCCAACCTCTTCAGCTGTCATACTGTTACTTACATGTCTCTTTTCAAATCCTGTCATCTGGCAGAGTAAAAACTTCCTTAGTCTTTCCCAAGCAGATATATAACATTAGCTAGATAAATCACTTTCTATGCCTACGTATGGTAGAAAAAATTCCAAATACACCGAGTATTCTAGAAGTCATGATAGTACTTTTCTAAATAGTATTTTATGTCCAAAGATTAACACTATGCTTTGGTCAATATATGTGCATTGCCTAGATGAACAAATGAATGAATGAATGAATGAAAAGTTCTCAAAGTTAAAATATATTTCATATTTTTATTCGAGAATAAAATAAGACTTCCATCACCTCTTGAAGTTTTATAAATGTAAAACAGAATACAACTGAATAAGGCATTACATATTTTAAATGCAAATTTCAGTTTTGCTTGTATTATGTCACATTTTCAGCTGTTAACAGGAATATTTCATTTTAAGTCAATTTAGAAATATAAATATTTTTACAAAAAATCAAGCCAAAGTTTTTAAACTACAAACTTTTCCACGATCTATGGTGAAAATTGAAATGGATTACACTGTTTTTAAATGAGAATATAGTGTTGTAAATAGGAGCAGAAAGACTGATGGGTTGTCCCCCAAATTTTTTACTTCTTGTTTAAACATAAAAAGTAAAGAAGCTAATATTATAGAAACAGTTATACATAAAACACAAAATTCATATGTATGAATAGTTTTCCCAACTCCATTCCCCAACAGACATTTCCAGAAAAAAAGTGTATGTTTCAGTCCATATTTTTACATATTGAATATATGCATATGCATGAAGTTTATTTTTAAACCACTTTCTTGAGTTATAATTGATATGGAAAAAGCTATACTCATTTAAAGCATACCACTCAATGAGTTTGGGAATAAGTCCATATTTGTGAATCCATCACCAGCATCCAGGGCATGCATATCCATCACAGCCCAGAGTTTACTCCCGCCCCTTTTATTTATTTATTTATTTATTTATTTATTTATTTATTTATTTTATTTTTTTTGAGACAGAGTCTCATTCTCTTGCCTGGGGTGAGTGCCGTGGCGTCAGCTTAGCTCACTGCAACCTCAAACTCTTGGGCTCGAGCAATCCTACTGTCTCAGCCTCCCGAGTAGCTGGGACTACAGGCATGCGCCACCATGCCCGGCTAATTTTTTCTATATATATTTTTAGCTGTCCAATTAATTTCTTTCTATTTTGGGTAGAGATGGGGTCTCGCTCCTGCTCAGGCTGGTCTCGAACTCCTGAGCTCAGGACAATCCGCCCGCCTCGGCCTCCCAGAGTGCTAGGATTACAGGCGTGAGCCACCGCGCCCGGCCCCCTTTTATTTATTTACTTGTTGTAAGAACACAATATGGGATCTACCCTCTTAGAAAATTTTAAATGCACGATACAGTATTGTTAGTTATAGGTATTATGCTGTATAGTAGATCTCTAGAACTTAATTATCTTGCATAAGAAGCTTTAATAGTTTTATGAACAACTGCTTAATACACATAAGTTCTATCCTATTATCCTGTCTTTTACCAACTTGCTATTTTCATTTAACATATTGTTTTGAAAATACATTCATGTTGATACATGTGCTTTGAGGGTTGTTTTTTTCTGTATAATATCCCCATTATTTGATTATAAATAATTCTTCCTTTGATTATTGGTTACTCTGATTTCTTTGTTTATAAATGATTATAGGTTGTTCACAATTTTATAACCATTTTATACTGACCATTTTTCTTTTCCTTCTTTGAATATTTAAAATGCCTTTTCTTTTATAAAAATTGTATTTTTAATATGATAAAATTTATCAGTTTTTTAAGATTCTTGCTTTCTGCTTTTTAAGATATACTTCTGTATGTCAAGGTAAAAAGATTTTTTCCAGGTTTTTTTCCCTAAAGACTTAATCGTTTCATATTTGTACTATTTTGAGCAATTTGATATCTACTTCGATATTTTTATATTTGTTCGATTTTTAAAATAGTTTTTTGGAAAAACTATTGGATAGTCTTTTTCTGATTATTTTTAAGGATTCTGCTGTAAAATTACAGTCTAATATAAATGTATTGTTATCTTTCTGACTTCTTATTCCATTACATGAATTTACTTCCATAATCCTGCACAACTACTAGATTTTAATTAGTGCACTTTATAATATGTCTTGGTTTCTAGTAAAATTTTCCTCCATTCATGTTGTTTTCTCAGAATGATCTTGTCTTTGAGTAGCATTTATTTTATTGCTACTGTTTTTGTTGTTGTCATTTTATTTGTTTCTTTTGCTTCAAATGGAAATCTGCTGCCTTCCAATCATGTTTTTCAATTTTATTTCAATTGTGTTTTGTATAATTTTTGTTACATTCATTCTTAAATATTTTAGATTTTTGTTGATATTTTAAATGGTGTCTCTATAGACTTATTTTCTCATTAGTTATCACTTTTTTTTGTATATCTCTTCCTCCTTCCTCATTATCCTTCTTCTTACACATACCCCATTGCTGTTTCTCTGTGCCTTTCACCCTCTTGCTGTCATCACTCTCTGGCTCTCTAGCATCGTTCTCTGCCTTTGTCTCATCTTGTTGCCTCTGAGGTTCAACAGCAGTAGTAATGGTGGCCATTTAGTTGTCTTGGTAGAAATATCTCTCTTTTTCCTTCTGCACTTGATTCCTAGACACAGTGTATTCCAAGGGTTTATGTGAGTAGTTGGTGCTCACTGTTATAATCCATGTTAATCTCCTGGTTTTAAGGTTTTTAACCTTAATCACATCTGCAAAGTCCGTTTTGCCATGCAAGGGTAAGATATTCACAGCTTCCAGCAGTTAGTGCATACACAGTTTTGGGGGCAATTCTGCATACTCTGCACAGTGGAAAAGAGAGATTCATACTCCCTGACTCACAATATAAATACAAGAAGTTTTGAAAGTTTCAGAGTACTTGAATGTCCTACAAAAAATTGATAAGATAGGATAAAATAAATGTACAACACACAAATAACACTGGGGCCAGACACTGTTGTAAATATTTTATGTTTAATCCTCACAGCAATTGTGTAAGGTAAGTATGATTGGTATCCCAGTTTTACATAAGGAGAAACTGAGATGCAGGTTAATTAACGTATACAGTGCAAAAAGAAAAAGAAAGGGAAGGAAGGAAGGACAGACGGAAGGAGAAGGAGTTTTGATTTTGTTAAGGGGGATAAGAAAACTACATTGTTTCATAAACTGCATGGTTCAGCTCTTTAGTATTTATCTTTCTTTTAGAGACAATTCTTCTCAAGTTGATATAATTTTTCTAGCAAGGTTACATTTATAGTTAATCTGCAAACACTATTCATTTTCCCCTATACGACAGTTATCAATAAAACAGCCAGATATGGAGTGAACTGTTGCCTTAAATTGGAGAAAACAGTCACGAAGGATTATTTTTCATATGTGTGAGTCCTCAAAAGACTGTGCAAAATCATTCTGAGTGACAGAAGACATCCTTTCAGTCTGAAATCATCACAAAAGCCATGATAAAAACTTTGGGCTACAGAAGACTACTGCACTTGAATTAGGTTTACAGTGTATCAGATTAAAAAAAAAAGAATATCATGTAAATACCACATAGCTTCTTGCCCAATGAGATAATTGTTAAAGGATACATTAATTACAAAAGATGGGCAATATGCCTAGGAATTTCTAAAGCAATATTATTTGTGAATGTGAAGCTGTTCACCCTTGATTTACATTTTCAGATTTTCTATCAATGATTCATAGCTGAATATATTTCTCCATTGCCTTGGATACAAGTAAATGTTATATAGGAAAATTCAACTTACTCATTGGTATATGGCATCTAATTCTTCCTTTAATGTTATTTTGACACATGCAAACCCTCCTTCATTCAGTCTCTTCACTGTGACCTCACTGCCATAAAATTCACTCCATTTTACATTTCTTATAAATTTGTCTTCCCAACAACATAGTAAGTTTCTTGGGGATAGACACTGTGCTGTCATTTGCAAAATGCTGCCACGCAGGAGATACTGGATATGTTTTTGTTGACTGAATGCATAAATCAAAGGAAATGTATTGCCTTCCCTATCATGAAGAGAAAGTGAGATGGAGCAAGCAGTGGGAGAACAATATTTGGATGAGAAGGAAATATGTCCACAAGGAAGTGGTCAGCATTGCCACATGCTGCAAAATGATTAAGGAGAACAAAGATCAAGAGAATGTAGAAGACAGGTTATAAGGAGATGGAATGTTAAAAGTATGTTGAGGAGCAAGAATGGGTGTAAACAACACATTCATGTATTTGTAGAAAATAGAAGTGAAAAACTGGTCATAGAAACTCAGTGCAAAGCAAGGGAGAAACTCTGCAAGGTAAAGAGCTTCAGTTGATGCAAAATAAAGGAAATATTACATTATATAGTAGGAATGGAAACAGGAAGAACCTGTGAAATTTAATATTTTTATGGCAATTCACTGAGGTGCTCTTATACTTTTGTTATATTCACTAGGCAAAATGGCATTTTCCTAATGGACTCAATAATTTTATAAAACTTGGCATCATATATGGTTACAGAGCATACATTAAATTTAGTCATAAATTTGTTTTTTGTTTGTCTATTTATATCCTGCCTCATTCCACAAAGGAACTGAGATGGTTAGCCACAGCTAATATTTGCACATCACATTCTTATCGACAAAGTATTTTACATAAATATCTAGAGCTACTGAAATCTTATTGTGGGAAGGGAAAGAAAACTATTTTACGAGATTTGCTGTCCTGGATAAACATACATTTTAATAATAGAGACAAACATATAAACGGGCCAACTCCAGTATAGGCATTAAAATAAATGTATGTGCAATGTGATACAAAAGCAAAGAATGGGCAGGGCAGGGCATGTTAGGAAAAGCTTCTTAGAGTTGTTGGTAATTAACTGGAAGTGGGAGGAGGTGAAGAATTATAAAATAGATTCCAGGTTATAGATTTGTGTATGTGGGATAAGTTTTGCCATTAATTTAGCTTATATGTATTCGAAGTTTAACAGATTTATGATAACAGATGTTCAATTCTATTTTGAATATCAGGAACTTAAGGTAACTTTGAGACACACAGACCTGATTTACAAGCAGGTAAATACATGAGGTAGAAATACAGGATGAAGTCCGGGCTAAAGAGAGACATCAGGAGTCATTAGGGAGTCATTAGCATATTGATGGAATTTTCAATCAGGGGAGTAAATTAAAACAGCCAAAGAGAAGGTATAGAAAAAGAAGCAAGACGGTGAGATGATGGGTATGTTAAGTTGCTTCACTATAGTAGTCCTTTTGCTGTTTATATGTTTCCTTTAACATCATGTTGTATTCCTTAAATGTATATGTAATACAATCATATGTAATTACATATTGTAATACAATATGTAATGCTGTATTACACATACAAATGTATGTGTAATACAGCACAATGGGCTGGTTTACAACTCCTTGCAAGAACAAATGCTTAAGGGACAAATATGGGAGCTAAAACCCACGAAGTGAATACAAAGAACTGGAAAGTAAGACCAGACGAAACAGTGTCTACCATCCTGAGGAACGAAAGACTTTAAAAAATGAGCATCGAATGCATCAGAGAGTCTCAATAAGATGTAGACTGAAGAATTCATTTTAGACAATCAGTTATAATGTAATGCAAGCAATAGAAGCTGTGTTAATATATTTGAGGATGAGAAGTGAATAGTGAAGCTCTCAATGACTGAATAATTTTTAAAATACTTGGCTCAGAGTGAAGTTAAAAAAATAAAATACAAAACCTAAAAGAAAAATGTAGAGAGGCTATAAAGATGCAATTTAGACAAGAAACCCAAATGACTCACATACATAATGGATGTGTTGAGTAGGTTGGCCTTAATGGGGCACAAATAAGAAATGACTTAATTTTTTTCAAGTATAATACTGTGTTCAGTCAGGCTGTGTTTAATCTCTCACATCTACTCTTTGATGTTATTGAGTAATCCCAGAGCTTTCCTTTTACTTTTGTTTATATTATTAGTCTCATTGTAGTGATTGCTACTCACCTTCCGATGTAATAAAGTTCTGTCCAGTCCTGTATAAACTTTAGTGTTGCAGCAAATACAATTGTTCTCTCTTATTCTACACTCACACCAGAGCCATGGCTTAGCTTCCTTCAGATGGGGAAGGAATGGGAGCGTGATACAGGAGAAAGCAGGCAAAGGATTTCATTTATGCGATGTGTTTAGTGGTTCTCTCTCCGGTATAAATTTTTTGTGTGTGAACAGGAAGCACAATTTTCTGTGCAATATATTTTTAGGGCTCATTCATATAAGCCTGTAAGTTTCTACAGATGATCAGCTAATAGTTTCCCCTCTTTACAGGCTTCCAAACTTCTCTAAGATGCTTTCTTGCCAATCCTGTCACAAGCCTTGAGGTAAGGCAGAGAAAGAAAGTCAAGAGAGCATGAGTGTAGCCATTTTGACCAATACCAGACCCTAGTGACCCTAAACAAGGACGTCACCAGAAAGTCGCTGGCCCAGGACCCCCCAAGGATGGATGAATTTACTAAGCCAGGTGTCTTACAAACTGCACTTACCTTTCTGTGACAGCAGTTTATGATTAACATTTATGGCTTGAACAAAAGACAATGCTGGTCACGTACAGAGTTTTGAACTTAATGTTACCATTGCCCCATAAGGAGTTCCCCTCCTGCTTGGGAAAGCATCCCTACTCTGTCTGTGGCACTGCAGGGGTGGGGAACCTGCAGCCATAAGGCCACATGTGGCTTTCTAGGTCCTTAAGTGAGGCCTTTTGAGTGAATCCAAATGTTACAGAACAAATACTTTTATTAAAAAGATTTATTAAAAGGGTTTGTTAAAGGATTAATAAAAGGATTTATTGTTGATTGCATTAAGATAATCATTTTAAATCATGAAGAAGATGAGAAGAGATAAGAGTGATGCTTGGAATGATTTTATAACTCCGTTCAATCATCTCAGTATGTATTAAAGTTTTTCATTGATTTACAAAGTAGTAAAATATAGAATAACAGTAGTTTGATTTACAAATCAATTGATTTTCTCCTCCCATGTAGTATTGTGGTTCATTCTTTCAGTCAAATAACTGAGAGTCCTTTTACAAAGGGTAAAATAACAGAACTTGTGAATTTATAATAGCATCTTGTAATTGTGTACTTATCTATATAAGGATCTACAAAATTATTAGAAAAAAATCATTTCAGATGCAATGTGTTATGAAATATTGTTTAATATACGGTGCTTAAATCTATATGCCATTAGTGAAACATTGTTGCATATCTAAAATGCAAAATTTATAGCATATCTAAATATCAGCAACAGACAGGCAAAAAAAAAATCTAGGATTAAAAAAATACAACTTATAATATCACTAAAATACCACATAATAATAAGAACAGCTAAAATGGTAAGAAAAACTTTATAAACTTGAAAACATTAAAGAAGAAATTAAAGAAAACCTACATAAATGGAAGCATGTTATGAATTTGGATACTTAATATTTAAATATTTATTTTTATCTATATTAGTTCATAGATTTTATACTATCCTAGTCAAAATATCATAACATATGTGTTTGCATGTATAAGTATGTATGCATAAGTGAAACTAGACAAACTGAATCTAAAATTTATATAGGCATGTAGGTAAGACTGACACAGTGGAAGAACTAACTCTAATGGAAAACAATGTTTATCTCTAAGCTACAGTAATTAACCACAAGAGAATCTAATCAATGAACTCGTGTACAGAGCACAGAAACTGATCAATACAAACATGGATACTTAATTAATGGAAAAAGTGGCATTGAAGAGAAATAATGAAAGAACAGTGTTACCAATAAATGGCTTTAGTTCAATATACTACCATTAAAAGAAAAAGTTAAATTTACTAATTCTCAGACTATTTTTACAATTAAATTCCCTTGAAAGGAAAAAAATAAAGTAACATCAAAAATGACAAAATCCTTAGAGGATGACATGAGCTACATTGCTTTGGAGCAAGTTAAGACTTCTAAAACTTTGCAATTGGTAAACTTGACTTCATTAAAACTAAGAACTCTGTCAAAAAATATAATGAAGGGAAAAGTCAAGATAAAGTGTGGGAAATTATTTGCAACACGTATATTTTTTAAAAGGCTTATATCTTGAGCACAAAAATAACTTCTATTAAGCAAAGAGAAAAAAATTAATAGAAAACATTGGGAAAGAAATTCAAGCTAACCCATCAGAAAAAAGAATATTGAATGCCTTATCAATATATGAAAAAAAAATCTCTTGTTAGGATTCAGGAAAATCCAAAAGAAAAACATAATGTGATATTACTACCAACCTTCATATACAGCTAACATCTAAACAGCGCTTACTACCAAAACTGTATTTACTATAGAGGATAGATGGTAATATACATTCATTTTGGTAAAAATGTAATTTAATCAACCACGGCAATAAATTTAGCAATACCTACTAAAGTTTAATCTACACAAATTCTAAGACAAAACAATTCCACTGCTAGATGCATATTTAATGATAATGAGTTTGCTTGTGCAATGACAATTGTGCAAGAATATATCAGCATCAAGCCAGAAAGCACACAAATGCCCGTATATAAAATTTTGAGGAAAAATACAGTAACAAAGATGACGATAACACCTACATGCAACAATATAGTTAAATCCCACAAATGTCAAGTTGAGCGAGATGTCACAGAAAACTAGCATATGAACCCATTTATACAAAGTCCCCAAACAGCCAAAACAAAAATATGCTATTAGTGACCAAGATTATGTTCACATTTTGGGAGAAGGGAGAGGGTAGAAATTGGAAGAAGCACAAAAGTGTCTTTGGAAATACTAAAATATATTATTTTTCTAGACTTGGGTCAGAATATATGTGTTCACTTTTGAATAATTTGTTGTGTTGTAAAATGTCCTGTGCACTTTTTAAGTAAGTGTTATATTTCATAATAAAAAATATTTAAAAAATTTTTAAAAATGCTTTTAACATCTACATCAAGCTATTTTTATTATTTTGCTGTGAAACTTTGGAAAACTATGTACGTACACTGAAGAGATATGAGATTTTAGGCTAGAAATCTGTGTTAAAATTTTCCAATTGTGTCATCGTTTTAAATTAATTTTTATGATATGTATTTATTTGTATTAAATTATCACTCAATTTTTTTTTTTATTTTTATAGTTAATTCACTGGGGACATTAGAAATTTTAGGAACATTTTAACAGAATTACAGGATTAGTATTAATTTTTGCATGTGGTTTAATTTCCTTTCCACTAGATACTAACTTTAAAGTATTATGTCTTCTTAATTCAATAAAAGTTCATTCTTAGTTAAATTTACTGTCTTTAAATAAAATGCCTGGTTCAATATTCTACAGTATAACTTAACCTAATTCCAGTGTCTAAATTCTCACATATGATATATTGCTTTTGAAATGAAGATTATCATCCAAAACACTCACAATTTTTTCACAATTACACTATATTAATCCCTAAAATTTCACATATAGCCTATAGTTAATTTTTCATAAATATACAATAGCAGCAATAGAAAAATTAGCTGTAATCTCAAATATTTATATAGATAGAAATATAAATTTCAAATGCTTTCTTACAATATAAGTGGAGTGATAAATCTTTATGCAATCATTCATTATACATTCTATGTGAATGTATAAATAAGACTATCTCTGTTCCTAATGAAACCTACCAATGATTTTGTTGGCAACATCCAAATATTTTAAGAAATTCCTTTTTCCCAGGATGACAAACATGAAATGGAATTGATGAGTTTGCCGCAGTGTATCATTCCTTCCTTTATTCCTAATTCTCTGGGTTTTGCTCCCTGCTCCATCTTTACAACTGCTTTAAGAATGATCAGAAACAATGACCCAGGAAATGAAGAAAGTAAGATTGATTAGATAAGGTACTTATTTAAAGAAAAATTGCATCATGTGAGGTTACTTTATCACTGACTGGGTACGGAAGTTGACTTGTACTAAAAAAAAAGTGGGGGAAGTGAAAGAGGTTTGATAAATGGATACAATCAACAAAAGATAGATGACTACAATCATCTGACTTGATCACTTATGAACTTCTAAGAAACATTTAATCTCAATGAAGACTGCTGGGTTTTCCCTGCTTTTGGTCAAATCTTCATATAATTCAATCCTTGCTCAAACCCAAGTAGTAAAAGTGAACAGGAATACAAAATTATTCATTTAATAAAGAGTTTCCAGAAACACATGCACCCATGCACACACAGGTAAACATTTCCTTTCTCCAACTTAAATACAAGCATTTCATTATCATATTATTTTCTATAATTTTTTAATATTTATCTTATTTTAACAATGAGTGAGCAGAACAGTCAGAAGCTGTGAAGTGAATGGAATTTGTTGCTAGTTCTCTTAGTTATCATGATATCTTGAGCATATTTCTTCCTCGATGAAATGTAATCTTTTTAAATGGGAGGCTAATTGAAGATAATGTTTGTGAAAGCAGTTTGGCAGCAAAATGCAAGAGTGCTAAGAGTCTGAGAGACCCAGTTTTGAATCTTTCCACATGTGTGATGCCTTGGGCAAGTCAACTTTTTCCACTGAGTCTGAATTTTATTGTGTATGGGATAGAGATTATAATACACTATTTCTTGCACAAATTAAATATTTTATACTTACTACATTTCCTGACATAAAATAAGTGGTCATTAAATATAATTTTCTTTTCATCTACTTTTTAAAGTAAAACATGCATTTGTCATTGCAGTTTGCCGGTCTTAATTTCTTACATTAAAATAC
>RJWJ010033431.1:0-17928 GCA_004363605.1 Indri indri | reverse complement strand
GGCCTCATCTGCAACATCCTCTAAGGCCACTGGGCTTCAACGAACAGATGAAGTTTCCTGCTATATATCAGAATGTCTATGATAAGTGACCCAGTTTCTCCCCCTCCCTCAAATGTGGGAGCCCATTTCCTCCTTAGGGCATATGAATTTGCTTTTCTGTCTGTTTTCAATGCCTCCCAGATATTTCGTGGTTTGTGCTCTCCTTTGATTCAGGTTGCCACTTAAATGTCACCTCTTCAGGGAGGCCACATGTGACGCTGCATCTGAAATCGCACCCCTGTTCCCTCTTTATACCCTTACTCTGCTTTGTTTTTCTTTACAATATTTTTCACCACCTGACATTATATTATACATCTGTTTATTTGTTTATTATCTGTCTCCTCCATTCAAAGTCAAGCTCATGTGGGCAGAGAACCTGTCTGTTTTATTCACAGTTACAATCCTAGTGCCTGGAGGAGTTCCTGGCATATAATAGGTGTCTAATAAATGTATAGTGAATGAATGAATGAATGAAGTGGCCTCTGAAGAGGCACCTAACATGGGTAGACAAGGTTCATACTGGGGTTCAGAAGCCAGTTCTCTTTAGGCATCAGGGGAAGAGGCTTTTGGAAACAGTAGGCAACAGGGAGCCATAGCAGGTTCTGGAGCAGGACACTGATGGCAGGTCTTGTACTCAGTACAGGATCTGCTCTGCCGAGTCTGGCCTTTTGTTTTCCCAGAAGAGGTGAAACCCTGAGCAGGTCAGGAGATCTGAGCCTTTTTCCTGAGGTGAGTGATGAGGGAGTATTATTTCCTTTTCCAAAATATCACATTGGTACCCATTTGGCCCATGGCTCAGTTGAAACAGGGTTTGTATACACAAAGAGCTTTTTAAAAATTTTTTTCTTTTCTCTCTCTTCTTTTTTTTTTTCTTGAGACAGGATCGCCTTCTGTCACCTGGGCTAGAGTGTAGTGGTATCACCATAACTCACAGTGACCTCACACTCCTGGGCTCAAGTGATCCTCCTGCCTCAGACTCCTGAGTAGCTGGGACTACAGGCACATGCCACCATGCCCGGCTGATTTGTCTTTCTTTTCTTTTTTTTGTAGAGATGAGGTCTTGCTCTTGCTCAGGCTGGTCTTAAACTCCTGGCCTCAAGCAATCCTCTTGGCTGGGCTTCCCAAAATGTTAGGATTACAGGCATGAGCCACCTTGCCTGGCCTCACACAGAGCTTTCTGAGGTAGGGATCGGTCAGAGGTTAGGGATGGGCTCTAAGCACTGAATTTCTTCAGTTTCCCTGGGGCTGGGTCCATGAGTTGGGGCCACAGAACATGGCAAAGACAGGTTTTGTGTGGAAAGTGGATGTGGGGAGTCGATGTGGCTGAAGCTGGAAGAGTATTGCAGGGAGGAGTCGGCGGAGGGGCGAGGGCTGAGGCCTCAGAGTGGACGGGCCTGGTCGGACTCAGCTCTGCACACCAGGGCTGGAGCTGATGAGAGGCTACGTGTAGCCTGCATTTATTTCACTCAGTGTGAATATTCGTATATCTCGCTGTGGGAATATTAACGTGTCTGGTTACAGGGTGCTTCCCTGGGCCCCTGGGGGCGTTACATTTTACACAGTGTATGCATCACATTCCCATTCTAAAATTTGAAGAAATCTGATTTCTGAACTATATCTGGCCCCAGGGCTTTCAGAGAAAGTCAGTGGATCTATAAAAACAACAATTACAGGGTTGCCATTGGATTACATGAGACAATGTATGTCAGGTGCCTAGCACAGGCTTGGCACACAGCAGGCACTCAATAATTGCAACTTGTTATTGTCTATCGACACCTTGATTTCTAGGAGGTAGGCATGTACCCTAATGTACCCAAATGTGAAGGATATATTTCCCAGATCAGAGGGGAAACCAGGCAGGGAGATGGCCAGGCTGGATGGTGGCCACAGGGAAAACGGGATCAGGCTCCAGAAGGGTCTGTGAGGGTGGTGACTCCCAAAGCACTGGACTGACTTCTCAATGAATGGGTGCTCTCCTCTGCAAGCCAAGGTAAAAAAGACCTGGCACTTTCTTGGAAGAGCCAATCTATTCCCAGTCGCAGCTCTAAACTGGCCCTACTAGGATCTCTGGCCTTGGGAGTTTTAGGGTAGGGGCGATGCTATATTTGGAATCTGGGTACCAGGTTGGATGGTGTCGCCCTCTGAAAGGGAAGCCAGTTACCGTAGATATTTTTTCATTTCCCTTGGGTATATACTTAGCAGTGGAATTGCTGGATTATATGGTGATTCTATATTTAACCTGTTGAGGAACTGCCAGACTATTTCTTGAAGTGGTTGCACAATTTTACATTTCCTCCAGCAGTGTGCAAGAGTTCCAGTTTCTCCACATTTTCAGCAACACTTGTCTGTCTTTTTGATTCTAGCCATCCTGGTGGGTGCAAGGTGGTATCTCATTGTGATTTTAATGTGTATTTCCCCAATGGCTAAGATATGGAGCATCTTTTCATGTGTTTATTGGCCATTTGTATATCTTCTTTGGAGAAATGTATAATTCAAACCCTTTGCCCATTTTCCAATTGGATTACTTGTCTTTTTATTATTAAGTTGTGAGAGTTCTTTATATATTCTGGATACCAGCCCTTATGAGATATATATGATCAGCAACCATTTTCTCCCATTACATGGACTGTCTTTTTACTTGCTTCATGGTGTTCTTTGAAGCATAAAAGTTTTTAATTTTGGTGAATATCATATTTGTTTATTTAGATTTATTCATTTTTCTTTTATTACTTGTGCTTCTTTGTCATATTTAAGAAACCATTGTCTAGTCCAAGACCATGAAGATTAATGCCTATGCTTGCTTCTAAAGGTTTAATAGTTTTAGCTCTTACACTTAGGTCTTTGATCCATTTGAGTAAGTTTTTGTATATGGTGTAAGGTAGGGGTCCAACTTAATTATTTTGCATGTGGATATCTAGTCGTCCTAGCACCGTTTGTTAAAAAGACTGTTCTTTCTCCATTAAATTTTATCACACTCTTATTGAAAAGCAATTGACCATAAATGTGAGGATTTATTTCCACACTCTGAGTTCTACTGCATTGCTCTATGTGCTTACTTTATGCAAGTGTCACTGTCACACTGTCTTGATTACTGTAACTTTGTAGTGAGTTTTGAAATTGGAAGTGCAACTCCTCCGGCTTTGTTCTTCTTTTTCAAGATTGTTTTGGCTATTCTGGGTCCGTTGAGTTTCCATATGAATTGAAGGATTAACTTGTCACTTTTTGCAAAGATGCCAGCTGAGATTTTGATAGAGATTGCATTAAATCTGTAGATCAATTTGGGAAGTATTGCCATTTTAACCACCTTGAGTCTTCCAGTCTATGAACATGGATGTCTTTCCACTTATTTAGGTCTTTAATTTCTTTCAACAATATTTTATAGTTTTCAGTGTATAAGTTTTACACTTCTTTTGCTAAATTTATTCTGAAGTTTTTAATTCTTTTGATGCTACTGTAAATGGAATTGCTTTTCAAATTTCATTTTTGTATTGTTCATTGCAAGTGTATAGAAATACAATGAGTTTTTATATATTGATCATGTATCTTGTAACCTTGCTGTGCTTGTTTATTAATTCTAATAGTTTTTTTGTGGATTCCTTAGGATTTTTTATTTTTTTATTTTTATTTTTTTTTGAGACAGAGTCTCACTCGTTGCCCCAGCTGGAGTGAGTGCCATGACGTCAGTCTAGCTTACAGCAACCTCAAACCCCTGGGGCAATACTCCTGCCTCAGCCTCCTGAGTAGCTAGGACTACAGGTGCATGTCACCATGCCTGGCTAATTTTTGGTTTTTATTTTTAATTGCTAAGTTTTTCTATTTTTAGTAGGGACGGGGGTCTCACTCTTGCTCAGGCTGGTCTGGAACTCCTGACCTCAAGTGATTTTCTCGCATTGGCCTCCCAGAGTGCTAGGATTACAGGTCTGAGCCACCATGCCCGGCCAGGATTTTTTAATATATAAGATTATGTCATCTAAAAATAGGGGTAGTTTTACTTCTTTCTTTTCAATATATATTTTTTTATTTCATTTTTTTGCCTGATTTCCCTGGCTAACCCCCCCAGTACAGTGTTGAACCGAAGCTGCAAAAGCAGACATTCTTGCCTTGTTCCTCATCTTAGGGGGAGAGATTTCAGTCTTTCACCATTAAATGTGGTGTTAGCTGTGAGTTTTTCATAGATTCTTTTTATTAGATTGAGTATCCTTTTCATTTCTAGTTTGTTGAGTGCTTTTGTCATAAAGAGGTGATAATTTTGTCAATGGCTTTTTCTGTATCTATTGAGATGATCATGGATTTTTGTCCTTTATTCTACTGAAAGAGTGAATCCCATTAAGTAACATTTGGATGTTCAAACAACCTCACGCTGCTTGGTCATGGTGTATAGTTTTCTTCTCTTATGACGTTTTTGCCTGGTTTGGGTATCAGGGTAATACTGGCCTCAGAGTGAATTGGTAAGTGTTCTCTCTTTTGTGTTTTGGAAGAATGTGTGAAGAATTGATATTAATTCTTTAAATGTTTGGTGGAATTTACCAATGAAGCCAATGGGCCTAGGCTTTTCTTTGTAGATAGTTTTCTCATTACTAAACCAATCTGTTTGCTTGTTACGTGTGTATTCAGATTGTGTATTTCTTCTAGAGACAGTTTCTGTAGTTTGTGTCTTTCTAGGATTTTATCCATCTCACTGATGCGGTCTAACTCACTGGTGTACCATTTATGTGCATTTCGGAAAGCTCCTTAGGGTCTGACTGCTGACGGCTCCTTTCTTCTTGAAACTCTCCCCACTCGGTTTCCGTGATGAGCTTTCTCAGTAGTCACGTGACCGTGGCCTCACTAGAAGGAGGATGGTCACGGGGCCTCCCATCGAGTTCCTGTGAGGTTTAGACAATGATGTCTGGGAAGTGTGGAGCATGGTGCCGGGTGCTTGGGAAGAGCTGAACACCTGTCCACTGTCATCTTTCTGCTCCTGGCTTCCTTCGGCTCTCTGGCTACTCGTCCTCTGTCTCAGCGGGTACACTTTAGGCCAGTGGCTTTCCACGGGGGGTGATTTTACCTCCCTGGGGGCCTTTGGCAATGTTTGAAGACATTTTTGGTTGTCACACCCGGGGGATGCTACTGACAACTAGTGGGCAGAGCCCAGGGTACTGCTAAGCACCCCACACGCACAGAACAGCCCTCAGAAGCGAGGAGTTATCCGGCCCCAAATGGTAGAGCTAAAGTCTCTATGGAAACAGCGGGACATGGTTATTGTAGAAAGTGTAGAAAATACGGGTGTATAGAGAAGGAGAAGCAGAAGAAAGATCCCCTCTAACCCTGCCACATTGAAGGAACTTCTGTTAGGAAAGAATGTTTTCTTAAAAATAGAAATGTTTGTATATCAAGAATATTCTGGCTCCTTCAAACTTTCCCCCAGCTACATCACCTGCTTGGTGTGTGACACAGTATGTTTGGTCCTGTTTCTGAGCCTAGCAGGTCTTGGCCAGTCTGTAGATGTGCCTCCCCCCACCATGAGGGGCAGGGCCATGCCCAATGTCCAGGGTGGTCCCTAGAAGGTGGGCTTAGTCAGGTGAGGGTGGGCGGGGCACCTGGTTTGTCTGCAGGTGGGACCCACAAAAAGTCATTCTCTGTGTTGCTCGCTGTCTTTCCGTTAAGCTCCGTGTGTACCTGGATGCGTGTGCACAGCACGCTCCTGTGTCAGCACCAGCCAGAGGGTAGACAAGTGCGTATTATGATTGTATAGCCTCGCTCATTACAGGAAAGGATAAAACCAGAGTTAATTCTGGTAGATCCACTTGGGTTGCATTCTTTGATTATGGGGTGTTTCCAAAGAGTTTTTCTGGGGCTGAGGACATGTGACTTTGCTCCAGCTGAACACGGACATCACTAGTCCTCTTGGCGACCATCACACCTTGAACCCGCTTGCCTTCTTTGTAAAGCTCTGTCTCTGTGTGCTCAGGCGAGAACTGGGGCTCAGATGACATCTCCCAGGGGAGACACTGGCCTGGCCTGGGTTCTCCTTGGAAAGGGAGCGGCTGTAAGATTCAGACCTGCCTGTCGGAAAGTTGCTGTGCATTGCTGCATGCCAAAGAGGCCAAGCCAGCCACCCAAAGGTGCTAAGGATCAGCTGTGGCTGGGTGAACAGGTCCCCACCCTTTTACGGTTAGCAGAATCTTAGAGGCAGGCACCTTGGTCCAGCAACACGTCCTGCTCCGGGTTTACAGCTGAGCCCCTGAGAAGCGGTGACTCTCCTTGTGCTGCTCAGCCGGGATTGGACCCAGGGCTCCTGACTCCCAGGCCAGCGATCTGCCCTCTTCCCTCCTCCCCTCCCACGAGAGGTCTGAGTGTCTGAGTGAGCCCATCTGAGACCCACGCAGGCCCAGATTCTATACCCTCAGGCCCTGGGGCCCCCCAAAAGCTGATCTGGGATCATGACCTTGGAATCACCAGGGAATTTCAAAAACAGGCAGGTTCCAAACCTATAGTAGAGGCATCTCTTGGGGGTCAGCCAGGAGGGGGGACCACTGATCTTGCCCCTTCTTTTTGCAGACGGAGAAGGAACATCCAGCCTGAAGGAGGACTGGTCCCGGCCAATTAATCCCCCAACCTTCTCTCTCCCTCTCTCTCCCTCCCTCCCTCCCTCCCTCCCTCCCTCTCTCTCTCTCTCTCTCTCTCTCTCTCTCTCTCTCTCTCTCTTGTTTGGGAGGCATGCACATGTGGACTTGCGCATGCCGTGTATTTGACCTTCTTCCCTTTGTCTGCTTCAAACCTTCCCTGATACAGCACGTGGCCTGCAGTGTCCACTTGATGCCGATGTCACCCCTGCAAAGGAAACAGAACCCTGGGGACACATGATCCTGAGGTGGGGAGGGGGCTGCTGTTCCTTAGGAGCTAAAATCTGCCAATTCGCTGAGCAGAGCCCCTGGTTAACAATAGGAGGGGTGGAAGCCGACAGCTTAGAAAGGCAGCCTCTGGCTTTATGAAAGGTGACTTTGAAAGGCTGCGTTTGTTCTTGACGAGGTCTGGGCAGCTGAGCTTTACTGTGACAATGATTCCAGTGTGAAGCCGCGCTGTCAGGAGCAGTGGGGGATAAAAGGCTCCTTCTCAATGGCTCCCCTTAAACATTTTTCTTTTTATCACAAACTATTTCAAACACACGAGCAGAGAGAATAGCACAAGGAAGCCCCACCCACCTGTCACTCACCCCGATTTGATAATTAGCAAGATTTGGCCACATTCCCTTCCCCTCTCTCCTTTCTATTTCTTTCTGTCGAAGAATTTGAAATAAAATCTCAATCATTATGTGACTTCACCTTTACACATTTCTCTAAAAAAAAGACATTTTCTTACGTAACCACAAAGCCATTATCACACCTAACAAAATAAATATTAACCACTTGGGATCATCTCACACTTAGCTCATAATCAAATTTCCCTGTTTGTCTCAAAGGTGTCTTTTTGTACCATGGTTGCTTTGTTTCCGTGTGGCATTTTGTTGTTAGGTTTCTTAAGGCCTTTCCGGCCCTGAGCTGATCATTTCCCAGCTTTGTATAATTTTTTTTAATTTAATGCCATTGACGTCTAGTGGAAACCTGGCTATTTCTCCCGGGGATTGCTCCGCGTTCTGGGCTTCTCTGTTGCTTCCCTGTAGCACTGCCCTGGCCCTGCTTCTCTCCCACCCTGCACTTCCTGTAAGGGGACCTTAGCATTAGAGGCTCGCTTAGAATTAGGTTCAGCTCTTCTGTCCACAAGAGCTCTCATGGGGGGTGCTGCGTGCTCTGGTGTCTTGTTAGGGCACATGTGGTCAGCCTGTCCCCTTTTTAGGGGTGCTAGACAGGATGTGTGTGTTCAGGTGGTGACAGACGGTGAGGTTCCTTCTTTGGTAGCTAGTCTGCAAAGATGGCCCCCCAGTATTCACGCCCTCCGTGGTCCCCTTCCCTTGAGTCTGGGCTGGCTCTCTGACTTGCTTTTGGCACTAGCCTGCGGTAGGAGGGACCCTGTGTGGTTTCTGAGGTGAGGCCATAAGAAGCCTTGTAGCTTCCTCTTCAGTCTTGCAGAACATTCACTCTGGGAAGGCCAGCTGCCACCTAAGGAGGGTGACTATTGTGTGGCCGCCCTGCCAGGAAGCACCCAGGAGAGGTCACATGAAGAGAAACAGGCAGAGACGCCTGCCTGGCCCTCCTGTTCCCACCCTCTCAGCCAAGGCATCGGACGCGGGAATGGGGAAGCCATCGTGGGTGTCTTACCTACTTGAGTCTCCAAATCACTCCAGCCCCAGCGGCCATTTGACTCCAGCTGTATGACAGACCCCGAGTGAGATCTGCCCAGCCCAGCCCAGTCAACTCACGCTCGGTCAGCTCTGAACGGGACAGACAGTATGAAATTGTTATCAGTCACCACGTTTAAGGATGGTTTGTTATTAACTGGGACATCCATCAACTTTTCCTCTGAATGTTTCACCCACTGCCCTTATTAGAAGTTACAAACTGATTTTCTAACTCTATCATTCCTCCTCCATTTATTTGCAGGAATTCTTTCTTTCAGCAACTAGGGCTCCTTGGTTACCCTGAAATATGGTCCCCAAACAAAAGACAGGGAAATGTGCGATTCGCTCCTCTTTGCTCTTGGCTCACCCCCCTTGTAAAGTGAGGACCTGACTCTTGCTGGTTCCCAGCCCAGATCAAGGCAGGAGAGAAAGACGAGACAGGTAAGAGAGGTCTGAGGAAGGTGAACAGGGGACTTGGTTTCCAAGGAAACTACAAAGTAATTCTCAGGCCCTCTGAAAATCATTATTTCTTTGTCTTGCTAAAAGCCAGATGCTGTCACCTTCTCAGCCATCTCAGATGCTTGGGTAGGCACCGAAATGGGTGTGCGTGTGGGGTGATGGGCCCAGAGAGCCTCGGGGTGGGGGGGCTGCTCCCTCCCCTGAGCCTGGCTTCTCATGTGGCCTGTAGGTCCTCACCCCTTTCTCTCAAAGACAGGCCCCGTACCCCAAATCTCAGGCCACAGGGAGTGCCTAGTTCTGGGGCTAGGGCTGCAACAAAGCAGTCTTCCCAGGAGCTCCAAGGGACAAGATGACTTTGTTCAGAGCCCTGTCCTGGGCCTTCCTCTGTGAGAATAAATGGTTCCAGGGTGGGGGATGGCAGCCCATATCCCATATCCTTCAGGAAGAAAACGAACAATGAGCCCCTGTCCAGAGATCACAGGTGACTCCAGAGTCAGCCTGGCTGTGGTGCAAGAGCTGCTGGGGCAGTTAAGAGTCACCATTTAATGAGCACTTACTATGTACCGATAGACTCAGGGCCACGTAGCATTGTAGGCAAGTGGTCTCGCTAGCCCTTGCAAGGGCTCCTGAAGGTAGCGCTCTTCGCCCCCATTTACAGGCTAGGGATGGGCGCCCAGCAAGGCTGAGACACTCGTCCAAGGTCATGGAGAGCCCCTGCTGTCCACTCGTAGACCAGGATTCAGACATTCTGCTTGCCACATCCCCTCCTGCTGGGAGACATTCTGGAGATGGGTATAACCTTTTTATTTTATTATTTACCTCCAACTGTGTATCCGGCTTTTTTTTAAAAGCTGACCCAGAATGTGTATAAAGGATCAACTGGAGTCCTACCCCAGGCTGGTGCTGAGTTCTGATTGGCTGGGTTGGCCTGGGCGTGGCCTGTAGCACCAGACACATGGGGCGGTGGAGCTAGTGCTGAGCCTTTGACACTCCCCAGTATAGGATGGACTTCATTTGCTGTAGAATAGGATCTAGCAGCATCCAGTTCAATGGATCCCTGGAGGAAATTCCTCCAAACACAGTGTCCCCCTCATCGGAAAATATGGCTGGACACACAGGAACATTTATGTGTTGTTGCTTAAGCAAAGCAAGCTCTCGCCAATGCACGGAGGGAATGTCGTCGCCCACAATGATGGTACTGTCTGAGCTCTAGTTAGATGGGGAGGTGTCCAGCATGGCCCAGGGGGGTCCTTGTCCAGGTGCGACCTGGTTCACATTAGGGCAGGGTCACCTCCACCCAAGGTGGCCTTGGGTGGACTTGCCGACCACTCTCAGGAAACCAGAACAGTGCTGGGTGCTTTCGCCTAGGATTTCATCTCATGGCCCCGATAAACTTGAGGATAGGGACCACTGTCATGCCCATTTCACAGGAGAGGGCGCTGAGGCTCAGCCCGCCTTGCTCATTCAAGGTCACACAGCTGGTTTCCTAAATCGAGGCAGGATTAACATTCTGGTCTCAGAACCGTCTGTTCTTTTCCCCGCTGACAAGGAAACCTTACCATCACTGATTGGTTAAGACTTTAGATTATATTTGGTCTGATCACAAAGGTAATACCTAGTTACATAGATTTTAGAAAATACAAAGAAGGAAAACATCAAAATAACTGTGCCTCCGATCCAGAGGTAAAACACATATATTATACCAGTGGTCTCCCCACTAGAGAACGCATTACAATTACCTGGAGGGCTTGTGAAAGACACAGATTTTTTGGCCCCATCCCCAGAATGTTTGAGTCAGTAGAGCAAGGGTGGGGCTAAGAATGTACGTTTCTAGTGAGTGCCCAGCTGATGCTACTGTTTTGAAGACCCAACTTTGGAACCACTGCTTAGATCAACATCTCGCAAACTCAGCACTATTGACATTTGGGGCCAGATGATTCTCTGCGGGGGGTCTGTCTTGTGCATTGTAGGGTGCTTAGCAGCATCCCTGGCCTCTACCCACTAGATGCCATAGCACCTTCCCCCTGAGTCGTGCCAGCCAAAAACGTCTCCAAACATGGCCAGTGCCCTTGAGAGAGGAAAATTGTCCCCAGTGAGAAACCCTGTTCTAGTCTTGTTTTCTATGTCCATTTATATTCCTACAGACACTCCTCTGACACACACACACACACACATGCGCACACACATGCATGAACACACACGCACATATGCACACACATGCATGAACACACACACGCATGAACACACATACACATATTTCCTTTTCCTCAAGAATAATGTCAAACTATAAATACTGTTTTATAACTTGCTCTTTTTCACCTAACAACACATTGCCAATTAACTCAGCAATTAGCTCTGCTGGCAGCAAAGAGAAACAGATTTTCTGCGCAGATGATGCAGGAAGCATCAGTTTGAGCCCACCACGTGGCTCTGGGCCAGGAAGCAGGCAGTGGAGGGGGCGCCTTTCAGACCACAGTCCTCCCGCAGCGCAGCTGCAGGAACCTCGGGCTTCGGGCAGGCATGTCCACGCCTTGCAAAGCTGTCCGCCTTCCCAAAGCCCTGGGCTTAGCTTGGAAGAAAAATGAACCATCTGACAAGGTGGTTGTGAATTTATGACAGAGGTGGTCAGAGATACGGGGCTGTTCTCTCTGGCTTTGCACCTTCTTCCACCCTCAGTGGGTGCCAGAGACGGATCGAGAGACCCTGAGCTTGTGCAGACTGCGGAGCGAGGGTTCCTGGTGGTCCCCCTTTGCCTGGGAGGGGCCAGGCTGTGATCTCGACGGGCAATGGCTGCTGCTTTGTCAGGCCGGCAGGCTGCTTGCCACACAGCCATGACAAAGGCCAGGAAGGTGGTTCCTGGGGCCTTCTATGAGCTGCTGGCTTTTGCTGTTCTGGTTATCCCTGAGGTCCTCCTGCCTGCCAGCCTCATGGCTTCATTGTCCTCATATGAGGAATCAGCCACTGCCCACAACCACCCAGAGTGGGCTTGCTTGTAGGGCTGCCAGCCAGCGTTGGGGTTGCTTCTGGAAGCTGCAAGAGTCCACCTGGGTGGGAATGTGAGGAGGGGAATACTAGGAAGGTGAGAAGGCTACATCCAGCTGTGTTCACTGTGGCTGCGTCTCCCAACATCCTCTGCTCCCTCCTCCTGCCGCTTCTGCAGAGCTCCAAATGGTATGGGTGCAATTGACTCGGGCTCCAGGGATGGGCTCTGATTGGTCTAAACCAATCCATGTTATCCCATCCCCAGCTCCATGGAGATTCCTTATTTGGTATAGAGAAGGATGCTAGTCTGCTCCCAGGGTGTGCAGGAGCTGTGTGAGAGTGTGGTGTGTGCACCTATTTCCAACTGTGGAGTTGAGTTGGAATCAGCCATGGTGGAGTATTTACACCACAGAAATTGGCAAATGCTACAAATCAGGGCTTTCTTCCCACCCCCACCTGCCAGGGAGCTGGCTTACTAGCACACCACTGACCCCCTCCCACTGACTGTGACCCAGGAGCCAGGAAGCCCAGCTGTGGCTGGTGGCCGCTCTATGACCACAGAGGTGTGACAGTAGGAGGAGGCCAACACCTTGGAGGACAGCAGAGAGAATGACCATGGCTTTTGATCACATGTGTGATGTGCCTTACTTTTGGACTTTTTGGTTACATTTTCCCACTTTTTTTTTTTTTTTTTTTTTTTGAGACAGAGTCTTGCTCTGTCACCCTGGGTAGAGTGCAGTGGTGTCATCATAGCTCACAGTAACCTCAAACTCCTGGGCTCAAGCGATCCTCCTGCCTCAGCCTCCAGAGTAGCTGGGATTACAGGCGAGCACCACGATGCCCAGCTAATTATTTTGTTTTTTGTAGAGACGTTGTCTTGTTGCTGTGTTGCTCAGGCTGGTCTCGAACTCCTGGCCTCAAATGATCTTCCCACCTCGGCCTCCCAGAGTGTTGGGATTACGGACATGAGCCACGGTGCCTGGCCCCTTTGTTGTTTTGTGAGGACTATTAGTCGAGGATATTTTAACGGCGTCTGGAACACAAATCTGGCCTGCACAGGGACTCGGCTGGACACTGTGAATCCACTGGTGTCCCAGCTGCCCAAGGGGCGCAGGTGTGTGGGGCAAAGGTGGGACCGCAAGAGTCTGAGCAGGATTTTGGCTTATTCTCCTGGGATTTTTCCAGAAAAGAAATGATGGACCCAGGTAGTTAGGGAGCAATGATTCCACAGTTATAGAAACCATTTTATTTTTTTTCCCTGGGAAATCTCCCAACCCTATTCATATGCTTTGGTCTCTTTTGTACTAAAGGATGTGGAGCAAAGCAGAACATAGTGTCTTGGGGGAAAATGGCGGAAACAGCCCAATTTTAGGGACATTTCTGGAAGGAATGGAGAACGCATTTTCTGTATTCTCTCCCAGGGCATGCACAGTCAGTGGCCTTGGACCAGGCCGAGGAACACGTCCCACCAGCTGTCCCGCAGCTTGCTTAGAGCCCTTGGAGCTGGCTCTGGTCTTTAAAAAAAAGCCAAAACCCTGCGCAGCTGGGCTTCTCACCCTGTTGTGCTGGGGAATCAGTACTCTCAAAGGTCATCACGGGTCATGTTCGCCCTCCTGCTGCCCAACGCTGGGGGGCAGTCTCTGCTGGGCGCCCCTCCCTTTCCCCTCGGCGGCATCCTCTGAGCACCCGTCCCCTGGAAGCAAGGCCTTCTCCTGGCCTCCGGGACATTTCTTCTCCTGTCTTGGAGAAGGCCACTGGGCATTCCTTCTTCTGTCTCTCTTCTGGGGGGCTGGGGACTCACCTCTTCCCCTTGAAGTCTCCCCTGGGTTCTGTCTTTGGTGCTCCTGTCTCCTAGAGGGGCCTCCGCAGCGATTTCCCCTTTTCTGTGGTTTCTGCGACCCTGCCTCTCTGGAATGTGGGTGGACAGCCTTGGGATGCTGTGAATTTTCCAGCACCGCAACTGTCCTCTTCACAAAATACGGCCGCTTGCTGCAGGGCTGGCAGAGGGAGATTCAGGGACCCCGACTCAGGGCCCACGCAGGGGTCAGGGGTCTCAAACTGCAGTGCTGGGAAGAGCCAGGCAGGTGATACAGAGGAGTGGTTGGGGCCAGGTGAGGGCAGTAGGGAGGGGCCGGCCGAGGTCAGCTGGACGGGGGGCCCGGGCAGAGGGTGAGGGACGGCTCGGCTCCAGCCCAGCTGTCACCACATGGGAGTGAGGAGGCCCAGCAGTGCCAGAATAACCACATCTACCTTGCAGGGGTGTCCATGAGGATAAATGAGAGCTGTGTGCATGGCACCTGGCACGTGGCAGGCTGCTGATGTGCATAGCTGCCTCCTAGAGGAAGCTTTTTTTAAAAAATAAAATTTATTTAATTATTTTTTCAGAGACGTGGTCTCACTCTGTCACCCAGGCTGGAGAGTAGTGGTGTGATCATATCCAACTCTTGGGCTCAAGCGATCCTCTTGCCTCAGCCTCCCGAGTAGCGGGGACTACAGGCATGTGCCACCATGCCCGGCTAATTTTTTTCTATTTTTTGTAGAGATGGGGGTCTTGTTCTTGCTTAGGCTGGTCTTGAACTCCTGACCTCAAGCAATCCTCCTGCCTCGGCCTCCCAGAGTGCTAGGGTTACAGGCATGAGCCACCGTGCCTGGCTGAGGAGCGTCTCAGTTTTTCCACATTGAGCTCTCCCTCCTCTGACTGGCTGTCAGAGTGTCCTGTCCCTCGTGTGGTCCTAATCAAATGTTTCTTGAGTGCTGGGATGTATCAGTTAGCTATTGCCCAACAGTGTTGTTTAACAGATTGTCCCCAAAGTCAACGGCTTGCAACAACGATTTAGTCTCCCGATTTCGTGGATTGGTCCGAGCCCGGCTGGTCCAGGCTGGACTTTGGCCGGGCAGCTCGGCAGCTCTGCTTCTCCCTGCTGGCCTGGGCTCGGCTGCGGCGGGTCCTCTCTATGTGCCCTAATCCTCGTTGGCCAGGAGGGGTGGCTGGGACACATTTCTCTCAGAGCAATGGTACAATGGTAGAGGCACAAGACGGCGAGTGGAATATATGAGACTCCTTGGGATGTGGCAGGTCGTCACTTTTGCTCATGCGCCATCAGCCAGAGCAAATCCTCAAAGTCAAGGCTCAAATTGAGGGGCAGGGAAGTACCCTCGCCGTGACAAGGCGGCAGCGGAGGTGTGCACGCAGCAAGTGGCGGAGAGTCGGGCTACACTTCACTCCACCATACAGGAATGGGCACAGTCTGCTTCAGGCGAGTGTCTCTTTGCAGTGGCTGACTTGTGGGACAGGACCCTTCCTGAGTGGCCCTGGACCTTGTTACGAGCCATCACCGGGGGAGGGGTTCGAGCAGCCCAAGCAACATGTATGAGCAAGGATTAGAGCTGCACTTCTGTGCAGAGGGGCAGGGAGGGGAGAGAGGACAGACACGTCCTGGAGGTGTGGTGCATGCAGTAGGCGCCTACTCAGTGTTTGATGAGGGAACTTAGACTATCTTCTGTGCAGGAGTGAGGGAAGCAGATTTTCCCTGGGTCGAGGTGGTGAGGAACCCGGGGGTGGAGGCCTGAGGGGCTTTGACGTCCCCTTATTGCCTTAAGGAAGGCTGGAGGGGCAGCCTCCAGAGGGCAGGAGCCCTGTCAAAGAGGGTGGGTGACAGAAGGAGTTTATGTTTGGTTTGAAATGTATTCCTTCAGGGTTTTCTTTTTTCTCAAGCAAGTTAGTTTCTTTTCAGCATTTCCTTTTGTTTTGTTTTAGCTATATCTTTTTAGAAATAGTATGACTGGATTAAAACATTTGTTGAGGACAAGAAACACCTGGTATAGTCAGCAAAATGTCCTGATCTTAAGTGGACAACTTGGTGGCCGTTGACCACAGCTACGGCCATGCAATCAACACCTGCATGACACACAGGACATACCCGGCCGCCCCAGAGGCCCCTCATGCCTTCTCTCAGAGGTCGCCTCTGTTCTGACTTCTGTTGCTGTCGTCTCTGCTATTGTCTGGTCTGGAACTTCATAGTGAGTCCCACAGGATGTGCTCTTTTGTCTGGCTTTTTTCTCCTGATACTATGTTTGTGAGATTTATTCACGTTATTGTGCAGAGAAGTGGTTTGTTCCTTTTTCTTCTTGGTTCTGTAGTATCCCACTGCATGTGTATACCAGAGTTCATCGCTTCTGCCGCTGATGGGCATTTGGGTTGTTTCTAGGTTTGGGCTATATTGAGCAACCCTGCTATGAACATTCCTGTATGTATCTTTTGGTGGGAAATACGTGTTCATTTCTCTGGGGCATTTACCTAGGAGTGGGACTGCTGGATCGCAGGGCGGACCCATGTTCAGCTTCAGTAGACAGAGAGGGCCAACGGGTTTTCCAACGTGGTCGTATATAACGGGGTTCTCTGTCTCCCTTCCCTCCTTCCTCCCTCTCTCTCTCTCTTTTTCATTCTTTCTTTCCTTCTTTGCTCCCCAATTTGAACTTCAAAGTTGATAGGGGAATTTAGCCCTTTCATGTTTATTGTGACAATTGACGTATTTCTTTTTATCCTTTTCGTATTATTTTATGTTTACCATTTGTATTAGTCGTGGTTCAGTTGCAAGTAACAGAAATCACCCAGTTTAAGCAGACAGAGATTTATACATGGAATTAGGTGCTTACGAAATTGTTGGAATGGCCGGAAGGGCAGGTTTTGAGCTGAGCTTTCGGAGTGACTGCCTGATAGCAACTGCAGAACCAGCCCGAAAGAGAGCCACTATTTCTGGCACAACCAGGAAGCTGGGGACTCAGCCTGCCACCACCCCAGATGCTGGTCCAGTGCCACACCATCCCTGCTGGACACAGGGGTCAGGATGCAGCCGCCACCCCCGCGGGCTCCAGGACTGCACAGCCTGGCTGGGAGTCACCCCAGCAGACGAAGCTGCAGGCTGCCTCCGCCCTGGGACCCTGGCTCCACCACCGCCACCCACGTTTGCGTCTTAAATAACCGTATTTAAACCTCTAATTCTCTTTTACCGTATCCAAGTTAAATATAAAAATCAATCCCCTAACGTTTCACTTGTCCGCTCTGCCCGCATCACCCCAAAAGAGAACTCTGGAACTTTTACTTCCCTTCCCTCCTTCCCTTGCTGCCCTCAACTCAACATCTGAGTTTTGCAGCTGCGTTTAGGATTTTTAGTTCCAGTCTCAGGCTATTCGTTACTAAGTTTACTCTTATGGTATGCTTCCTGCATTGCAACAATCCCGCCTTAATCATGCTATTATAGTTCCCAGACACATGATCGTCCATTGAAACGCAGCTAGACACAGCTCTGTCGCTCACTGCTGCGTCTTGTATTCTCTGTCTTCCACTTTTGGAGACTTTTGTTCCAATCTGATTTTCGCCTCGTTAGAGTGTTTTCTGGTCTGTTTCCCTTGGTTTCTTTTCCTGGTCTGCTGCTTTTTCTCACTAGTCGGCAAATTAGTTCTCTCCCTTCTCACTGCCAGGGACGCCGCAAGGAGCCTGCCGCTCTGTCGTCGTGGGGCCTTTCTGTCTGGAAGCTCCTGAGACTTTTATCCGTGGGGTTCAGATGTCTCGCCAGGCTGAGTCTAGGCGTGTATTTTCTGCCCATCACTCCCGCCTGGAGCCTTTTCAAATCTCAAGATCCATGTCTCTCTTCTACTCTATTATTTCTTAAATTACCACACCTCCCTTTGTTCCTTTCTCTCCTTTTAGAAACACTATTACTTACAATTTAGGGTCCTAGATCTGATTCTCTGGCCTCTTATCTCTTTATTCGTGCCTTCTTCTCTTTGTGTTTTTGTTCGGTATGGTGAATGAGCTCTTCCATCTGATCTTCCTGAATGCAGCTTTTTTTCTCGAAGGATCTTTCCTTTTTTTCACTTCCCGTGTTGAATTTTTAATTGTGAGTTTTGCGTGTGTGTGAGTGTGGAGTTCTCGAAAGCTTCCTTCCTGTGTGCTGTGTGCCTCCCCGCTGCAGGTTCTCATTCGTGTCACAGAGGCCTCTTCCCTTTGTGCTGAGGGCAGAGGCGGACCTGGGCCAGCTGCGTTGTCGCCTGCCCAGAGAAGCACTTCCCTCGGCATCTGTGCAGGCTGTGTGCTGGGTCTCACGGTTGGGTCAGACCTACAAGGGGTAGAAGACCAGGCCTGGGCGCAACCTACTTGGCCCAACTGGGACCCTTCACCGAGATGTGTC
>RJWJ010033430.1:0-17918 GCA_004363605.1 Indri indri | reverse complement strand
GTTCTAGAACTCTTAAAATTAACCGAGGGATCAGAACAATCCAAGGAATATTTATTAAAGACAAATAACTGAATCTCAGAAAAAATCTGAAGTACTATTGGGGTTGGAAAAAAAAGAAAGAAAGAATAGTGAACTTTGAGCATTTTAACTTGTGGTATGTTCCTTAATTCCATGGCAGCTTTCATAACTAACAGCCTTGAAACTACAGTAGTTGTGAAAACCAGTACTTTAGCAGCCAATGAAAGTCACAAAATGAGTTTGGAGCATTCCCAAAAGCCACATCCACAAATAACTATTACTTTTAAGCTTTCTTGATGTTCCCTGGAAAAGCTCCATTCTGAGGACTTACATTAGGAGTATTTGTCAAAAAAAAAAAAAAAAATCAGCAGCAATGACATAACATCACAGTTGCTTGAGGCAGCAATATGAGGTGGGGCAAACAAGATGCTGACCAAAAAAACTTATAAGGAAAAATGAGAATTAGGGGTCCACAGGAGAATTTGAAAAGCTACAAAATATTTCTGGGAATCTAAAAACAATGTGCATATGCAAGGCTGTGCACATGCACAACATGGACCCAAGAAGGCTCTACTCTAACATCTCTGGCTGACCCTGACGCCCTGCACAAGCAAGAAGTAAAAGCTAAGGCAGAGTTATAAAACGTCAGGTCATTGAAGGCATGCCCAAACACACAGAGCTCTTTGACAAAGACTGGGAGACTTATTGGCTCAAGGTATTTAAAGAAGTCTCTGTGAAATCATTAATTGATGACTAAGCTAACCAAGCAGAGGCTTCAGTAGTCATACCTGAAAAAGAGTACAGATTTTATATAATTATTCTAGGAAAACCCCTAAACAATCAGCAAAGACAACAACAAACAGCAACGAAGACAAAACCTGGGAAGGAAGGTGCATCTGATTTCCAGAGTTGGCACACTGTATTATTTAAAAGGTTCAGTTTTCAACAAAAACTTATAAAGAAAGCAAAGAAATAAAGTATGTTCTATATACACACTAAAAAAAAAAAGCAGTCAACAGAAACTGTCCCTAAGGAGGCATAAAGATTGAACTAACTAAAGAAGGATGTTAATCTATTCTAAATACGTTCAGAGAACTGAACGAAATCATGGCTAAAGAATTAAAGGAAAACATAAGAAAAAATGTCTCTCTAAAAAAAGAATTATCAAGAAAGAGACAAAAATTAAAATAAACAACCATGTTCAAATTATGGAGTTGAGAAGTACAATAACTAAAATTTAAAAATCACTAGAGTAGCTAAACAGCAGATTTGAACTGATTTGAAGAATCAGTGATCTTAAATATAAGTTGATCGAGATGATCCAGTCTGAGAAATAGAGGAATGAAGAATAATGAAGGGACTGAGAAAACACACCAACATATGTATAACGGGACTCCAAGAGTGGAGAGAAAGAAAGGAGTAGGAAGCATATCCAAAGAAATTACTGTTGAAACTTCCCAAATTTAATTAAAATATTAATCTACTCATATAAAAAGTGTGATGAACTCCAAGTAAGATGAACTAAAACCAATTCAAATCTGTACATGTAAGAGAGAAAGTTAAACTGTCAAAAGCCAAAGATATGCACAGAATATTAAAAGTAGCCAAAAAACCCCACAAAAAACAAAAACAAAAAAACCCAACTAACCAAACAAAAACCAACAAAACTCATATTTAAAAAATCCTAAATAAGACTAAAAGCTGACTTCTCATTAGACTCCATGAATAACAGAAGACAGTGGGATGACATACTTAAAGTGCTAAAAGAAAAATACTGTCAACCAAGAATTGTATGTGAAAGACATATACACTCGAATGTTTATAGCAGCACAATTCACAATTGCAAAGATGTGAAAACAACCCAAGTGCCCATCAATACACAAGTGATTAATAAAATGTGGTATATGTATACCACAGAGTACAACTCAGCCGTAAAAAGAAATGGTGAACTACCTATTGTATCATCCTGGATGGAGCTGGAGCTCATTCTTCTAAGTGAAGTAACACAAGAATGGAAAAACAAACGCCACATGTACTCACCATTAAATTGGTACTAATAGATCAATACTTACATGCACATATGGGAAGTAACATTCATAGGGTGTCAGGCAGGTGGAAGGGGGGAGGGGGGGATGGGTAAATTCACACCTAACACATGCCGGTGCACACTGTCTGGGGGATAGGCACACTTGTAGGCGCGACTCAGGTGGTGTGGAGGCAATTTATATAACTGAAGTGTTTGTACCCACATAATACTCTCAAAAATTTTTTTTAAAAATTGTATATCTAGCAAACTATCCTTCAAAAATGAAGAAAAAAAACCCTAAGACATTTCCAAATTAACAAAACTAAAGACAATTCATTGCTAGAAGACCTGAGCTACAAGAGCACAAAATGGAGTCCTTCAGGCTAAAATGGAAGGACATTAGATAGTAATTCAAAGGCACACATAGAAATAAAAAGCAATAGTAAAAGTAAAGTACATAGGTAAATTAAAATACAGTATAAATGTATTTGTTTTCTTCTTCTGATTGAAAAGATAAAAGCAAAAAACAACAATAATAAAACTATATTAATAGGCTTAAAATGTATAAAGATCTAACCAGTATGACATGGAGGAGAGGAGGGGGAGAAGTTGTACTTCAGCAAAGTTTTTGTACACTACTGAAATTACACTGTAATTAACTTGAACTAGATTGTTTTATGTTAATTTGTAAATAGTAATCTCCAAAGCAACCACTAAGAAAAGGACTCAAAAATATTAATTTTAAAAAAAGTTCTTGTATTGCCCATGTCTGGCCTTAGTATCAGGGTAAGGCTGACCTCATAAAATGAGTTTATAATTTTTCGTAAGTGTTTGAGAAGATTGGTACTAGTTCTTTAAATATTTGGTAGAGTTCAGCAGTGAAGTCATCATACCTAGGCTTTCCTTTGATGGGAGACTTTTTTTTTAAATGTCAGAATATTACCGGGGGACAAACGCTTTGGCCACATCATTTCCCTTTGCACCGCCTGAGTCAAAGCTACAAGCATGCTGATCCCCCAGACAGTGCGCACTGCACCCATTAGGTGTGAATTTATCCATCCCCTTCTGCCCCCTCTCACCTGCCCGACACCCTATGAATGTTACTTCCCATATGTGCACGTAAGTATTGATCTATTAGTACCAATTTAATGCTGGGTACATGTGGTGTTTGTTTTTCCATTCTTGTGATAGTTCACTTGTTGTTTGGGCGCTTTTTGATAAAAGCCATTCTCACTGGAGTTAAGTGATATTTCATTGTGCTTTTGATTTGTATTTCCTTGATGACTAGAGATGTTGAGTATTTTTTCATATGTTTCTTGGCCATTAGTCTACCTTTTTTTGAAAAGTTTCTGATGGGAGATTTTTAATTACAGATTCAATCTCCTTATTGTTGGTCTGTTCAGGTTTTCTCTTGCTTCATGATTCAATCTTAGTAGGTTGTATGGTTCTAGAAAGTTATCCACTTCTTCTAAGTTATCCAATTTGTTGACATATAATTGTTCCTAGCATTCTCTTATGTATCAGTTCTAATGTCCTCTCTTTCATTTCTGATTTATTTGAGTCTTCTTTTTTACTTAGTCTAGAAAAAGTTTGTCAATTTTATCTTTTAAAAAAAAAACAATTCTTACTTTTGATGATCTTTTCTATTATTTCTCTAGTCTCTATTTCATTTACTTTTGCTTTTTGTTACTTCCTTACCTCTGTTAACTTTGGGCTTACTTTGTTCTTTTTCTAATTCCTTTGAGTTGCGACGTCAGATTGACATCTTTCTTCTTTCTTAACATAGGCATATATTGCTATTAACTTCCCTCAGAACTGCTTTTGCTGCATTTCCATAAGTTTTGATATCTGCATTTCCATTTGTGTCAAGATATTTTTTAATTTCCTTTTTGATTTCTTTGAAATTCTAAGCCAACATACCCAGTAAATACGGATGCAAAAATCACCAACAAAATACTATCATACAGAATTCAACACCACATCAAAAAGATCATACTCCATGACCAAGTGGGATTTATCTCTGAGGTGCAAAGATGATTCAACATATGCAAAACAATAAATGTGATCCAACACATTAACAGAATTAAAAACAAAAATCATATGATTATCTCAATAGATCCAGAAAAAGCACTGACAAAATTCAACATCCTTTCATGATAAACACTTTCAATGAATTAGGAATACAAGGAATATACCTCAACACAATAAAGGTCATATATCACAAGCCCAAAGCTAACATAACACTCAATGGTGAAAGTTGAAAGCTTTTCCTCTAACATCAGGAAAAAGATAAGGAGGCCCATTCTCACCACTTCCATATCCTAGCCAGAGCAATTAGGCAAGAAAATGTTATTAAGGCATCCAAACCAAAAAAGAAGTAAAACTGCCTCTGTTTGTAGATGACATGATCTTCTATATAGAAAATCTTAAACTCCACCAAAAAATTGCTAGAACTAATAAATGAATTCAATAAAGTTGCAGGATATAAAATCAACATTAAAAAATTAGTTGAGGCTGGGCGCGGTGGCTCACGCCTGTAATCCTAGCACTCTGGGAGTGCAAAAATAGGCAAATGGAACTACATCAAACTTAGAGTAAAAAAGCAATCTACAAAATGGGGGGAAATGTTTGCAAACCATATATCTGATAAGGTGTTAATATTAAGAATATATAATGAAATCCTACAATTCAACAACAACAAAACAATGCAATTAAAAAATAGGCAAAAGGCTGGGTGCAGTGACTCATGCCTATAATCCCAGCACTTTGGCAGGCTGAGACAGGAGGATCACTTGAGGCCAGGAGTTCGAGACCAGCCTAAGCAACACAGTGAGACCCTACAAAAAATTTCAAAAGTAGCTGGGTGTGGTGACTGTAGCCCCAGCTTCTCAAGAGGCTGATGCAGGAGGATCATTTGAGCACAGGAGTTTGAGGTTGCAGTGAGCTGTGATGACGCCACTGTACTCTAGCCCAGACGACAGACTGAGACCCTGTGTCAAAAAAAAAAAGGCTTGGAATAGACATTGCTCCAATGAAGATATGCAAATTCCAAGAAGCACATGAAAAGAAGCTCAACATCACTAAACTTCAGGGAAATGCAAATCAAAATTATAATGAAGTATCACTTCCTGCCCACTAGGATAGCCACTAACAAAATAATAGACAATAACTAGTGTTGGCAAGGAAATGGAAAAATCAATACGTTTGTGCACCATTGGTGAGAGTGTAAAATGGTGCAGCTGCTATAGAAAATAGTATAGAGGGTCCTCAAAAAATTAAAAATGGAATTACCATATGATCCAGCAATCCCACTTCTAGGTATATATCCAAAATAACAGAAAACAGGATCTCAAAGATATATTTGCATATCCATGTTCGCTGCAACATTATTCACAATAGCCAAGGAATAGAAGCAATCTAAATATCCATCATCAGATGAGTAAAGAAAATGTGGTATTACATATAATGGAATATTCTTTTGTCTAAGAAAGGAAATTCTGACATATGCTACAATATAGATGAACCTTGAGGACATTATGCTAAGTGAAATAAGTCAGTCACAAAAAGGCAAATACTGCATGATTCCACTTAAATGAGGTATCTAAAATAGTCGAACTCTTAGAAAATAGAATGGCGGTTGTCAGGGGCTGCAGTGAGAGGAAGAGAGGCGTTGTCATTCAATAGATACAGAGTGTCAGTTAAAAAAATTCTATGTTGATTAACGTGTTTATATGTATTCAGCAAAAAACATCTTTGGTCAATGGATCAAATGTCCTTACACAGAATGCCTCTTTTGCTTGTGTGCTGTTTTGGATTTTAATTTTTCAAGAAATAAATTATGTTACTACAAAAAAATTATATGGGAAAAAAATAAAGTTGATTCTTTTGTCATAATATAACAAAATCAAATCCAGGTAGATTATGGATCTAAATTCTAAAGACAAAACAGTGACATTTCCAAAAGAAAAAAACAGAAGAATACCTTCGTAACTTTGGGATGGAAAAGATTTCTTGACCAGAATGCAAAAAGCACTACCCATAAGGAAAAGACCAATATATGAGACAACATCAACTAATTTGTTCATCAAAAGACACCATTTATAGCCGGGCGTGGTGGTACACACCTGTAGTCCCAGCTACTCGGGGGGCTGAGACAGGAGGATCGCTTGAGCCCAGTAGTTTGAGGTTGCAGTGAGCTATGATGATGTCACTGTGCTCTACCTGGGACGACAGAGCAAGACTCTTGTCTTTAAAAAAAAAAAAAAAAAAAAAAAAAAAAAAAAAAAAAAAAAAAAAAAAAAAAAAAAAAAAAAAAAAAAAAAAAAAAAAAAAAAAAAAAAAAAAAAAAAAAAAAAAAAAAAAAAAAAAAAAAAAAAGATACCACGTAGAGTGTGAAAAACCACAGAATGGGAAAAGATAGGCTCATATGCAGAAAATAGAAGGAACTCCTACAAATCAATAATAATAATAAAACAAAACAGATAATCCAACAGAAAAAGATAGGCAAAAGATTTGAATACACATTTCACAAAAGAGTTTATCAAAATAACCAATACGCATATGAAGAGATCCTCAACCTCAGCAGTATCACCAGGGAAAGGCAAATGGAAACCATATTAAGATGACACTATACATTCACCAAAATAAAGAGATTAACATACCAATTGCTGGCAAAAATGAGGAGCAACAGAAAACTCCTATATGCTATTGGCAGGAATGTAAGTTGCTACAATCACTGTGGAAAACCATTTGGCATTATATCTAAAATAATCAAATATATATTCAATGACCCAGAAATTTACATCTAAGTATATACCCAAAGAAATGTGTGCATCTGTACACTGAAATACATTTAAAGGAATGTTCTCCAAACTTCCATTAATCAGTAGAACAGATAAATCAATTGTGGTATATTCATACAATGGAATGCTATACAACAATAAAAATGAGCAAATTACAGTTGCATGCAAAATGGATGAATTTCACAAATGTAAGATAAGATTCTGCTCAGCGAAAAAGCCAGATACAAAAAAAAAACAAGAAACAATCAAAAACCATAAAGTATGTTTCCATTTATATAATGTTCAAAAGCCAGAAAAACAGGTGTGTTAGAAAAACTGAAAAATCTAGGGTGTTATAATAGAAGTCAGGATAAGGTGCTTCTCAGATAGTTAATGTTTTATGTTGCTAGGTGGTAGTTACATGAATAGATTTGCTTTGTGATCATTCAATGAACTATATACTTAGGGTTTACATACTTATCCTATGGGTTTTATACTCAATTTTTAAAAATTTTAATATTGGATGGCATAAGAAGGTCTAATACACATCTAATCGGAAATCCAGAAAAAAAATATGGAGAGAATAGTTAAGTAAACCAAAGACCTATTAACTGCAAATTTCCCACATTTTTCAAGATGCCAATTGCTCTCATCAAGAACATCAATAAATCCCAAGTATGGAAAATAAAAAAGAAATCCACATCTAGATACACTGTTGTGACAAAACAAAGTTAGAAGAAAAAGACCCAACAAAGAAAAACAGAATTAAAAGTAGTCAAGGAAAAGAGATAGATTACCTACAGAGGAAACACAATCAGACTGATGTGGAAGTCAGAATACAACAGAATATCATCTGAAATAGAGTAACTATCAAACGAAGTCTATACCCAGCAAAATTATGTTTGAAGAACTGGCATGCATGTATGCATACATGGAAAGGAAAGAGAAAGGGAAAGGGAAAGAGAAAGGGAAAGGGAAAGAGAAAGGGAAAAGGAAAGGAGGAAGGAGGAAGGAGAAAGGAAAAAGGAGAAAGGAAAGGAGGAAGGAAAGAGAAACTAAAATTGTTTTCTATCAACAAACTCTCAATAAAAGAACTACTAAAGGATGTACTTCAGGTACAAAATGACCCCACGTGGAAAATCTGTGATGGAAGAAGAAATGATGAGCCAAAGTTATTAGTAAACATGCAGGTAAATCTAAATGAACACTGACTAGCAAAATAATGATAATATCCAATTCATGAGAAAAAACAGGATAACTAAATTCTGAATAACATAATCATATAAAATTAGACAAGGGATATTCTAATGTTGTTTATTCAGGAGAAGGGTAAAGATATTTATTGATTTTAGACTTCATTAAATATTCTTGTGAAACCAGCTGGAATAACCTTTAGAATCACAGATGCAAATGTCTATCTTCCAAGCAAGTATCAGAAACGAAATGGACAAAAATCAAAACACTCAGGCAATCCAAAAAGTGGATAAATAAAGAGGGGGGATTAATAGAAAAATGTTGGAAATTTTTTTCTAAGTAGAAAAGACAGAATAAGATGTATAAATATATCCAATTATACCAGTACTCGTAATAAATAAAAATAGAACAAAATCTCCAGTAAAAACCCAAAATTTGTGAGCATGAATAAGAAAACAAAATCCAAACACCAAAACACGAGGATACAGAAAAACTGGAATTTGAATGGTGGAAAAAAATACACCAGGTTAACATAAATAATGGGAAACTAATCAATACTTTGATATGAAGAAACGCCATGTGAGTATTTTAAAAGAGCAGTCCATAGTGCAAGCAATTTTTCTGGACCAAATAAAGCAGCATAATTGAGTCTTAAATTTATTCTACCTCATTCAATTCAGCTCAGGTCTTTAGCTCATTGATATCCTTTAGGAATTTGATTCTTTTGTCTAGTATACTAGTGTTCCTTTTACATATGAAAATATGATAAGCATATTAGCAAGGACTTTATGCAAGCCAGCGATAAAAGTGTTTAAGAGGGTAAAGCCTAGTACAGAGCCATGTAGCAAAATAACAGAGGTATTTTTAAAGGCTATTATATGTTTGCTCAGAGTGTAGTTGCTCAAGCAATTACAAACCCATCTTATAATACTATTACTTGCATCTTATTTCTTAAATTTATCACAAGCCTACCAATATACATTTTCTCAAATGCTATGCTGACATCTAGATATTTTGTCAATAATGTCTATGCATGAGTGTGTATATACACACCTATACATATATACATACCCACATCTACACATGCATGCACTCTTATATGAAAACATACACACATATATACCAGATATACAATCATAATAATATCATACCTCATAGGTAGTTCCATAATGGCACGTAAATTGGCATTGTCTGTTGGTTTCTGCATCTTGCTCAACATTGGTATAAAATATTACTCCATCTCCAGAGCAGGATACAATCTGCTTATCATTTGTGCATGGTAGGAACTTTGCACTAAATATATTTGCTCGGTGCCCTGAACGAATTGTTGTCAAAACCTAAAACACACAGAGAAAGCAGTTCATGGCAATTTATTACTTTCTAGAAAGAAATATTCATATTTAATATAATCATAGCCAGTAATAAATCCTCATTAACATTCTCATCTCAGTGAAAGATTATCATTTGATTCTAAACTATTACACTCAGAAAAAAATAAGAACCTCACATGTTTTCGTTTTGTTCCCTCTGCGATGTGAATAAGATAGAGTATTATCAATTGGAATAGTGCCATGAAAATCAAATATGCATATTTCCACCCAATTGGTTTATGTGACTCACTCATAAAGTCTCAGTAAATAAGAAAGGACTACTTTGACTTTTGAAATTGCTAGATGATTAAATTATTCCCTTTTAGGATAAAGAAACAAAAATAAACTGAATTTTAATGACACAAAATCAAAGTAATGAAATGCTATAAATAAGGATACAGCCCAAGTCCAACATCCAATTCTTTAATTGTATTTAAAAGACCAGAATTACTGTGACAGCAAAAAAACTACATCTGTGTTTACCCTTTGACCAGGTAAGTCTATATCCAGGAATTCACCCTTAACATATACCCTAAACAACACACAAAAAAATACATACAAGGTTATTTACTGAGTTATAATAGCAAAACACAGGAGACTGGTCGAATAAACTACGGTACCTCCCCATAAAGGATACACAGACTGAAGGCGATAGGGAATATCTGTCGTGCTATTTAAAGGTGCTTTAAAAAAAAATAGGAATATGTCAAAGCACAGACACAAAGTTGGCTTAAAATGTCCACGAAACAAATTTGGGACAATTTGAGCATCAAAAAGAATATCAGTGATAGCTTATAATTAAAAATAAGCCCATAGTAGTTTTCTTTAGAAAGGTGGTAGGGACAGAGGCGATGCTCTTAGTTACAGAAGCATGTAAGTTAGTAACTGTAGACGAATGACAATTTAAAAATCACTGTTTGTCACCATCCGGGGGATGGACGTGCTTGAAGCTCGGACTTGGGGGGGGGGGAGGGGCAAGGGCAACATACATAACCTAAACATCTGTACCCTAATATGCTGAAATAAAAAAAAAAAAAGCAAAAAAATAAAAATAAAAATCACTGTTTTGTAACTATATTATTGTAACTGATTCAAACAGAAATCATCAATTAATATGAAAATCATTAGATGAAAGGCTGGTAGGAAAGAATATTCACACAGTCTCAACATACCACCTAACAGCTTATTATTAATAGTTACGAACGGTAATTAATGCAGGTATCAAACTTAGTACCACCAATAAAAGGACAAACTACATCATGTACCACAATGTTACATGTTGAGAACTTTTCCCAAAAATGCTTAATCTTAATCTACTCATAAAGAAACACACAAATCCAAATTGAGACATTCCATAAAACAACTAGCCTGATATTTCATTATGAAACACATAGAATAATTAATGTAAAGCCTTTAAACAAGATAAATATAATGGCCTTAACCCTGTCAGGTATTTTAGGATGGTTTATCAAGTGGCTAACTACATGTAGGTCACTACATACAGCCATTAATTTCTTAGTCTGATAGGTCTTTTGCTTTGAATTAGTCACTTTTTTTTTTTTTTTTTTTTTTTTGAGACAGAGTCTCACTGTGTTGCCCGGGCTAGAGTGCCGTGGCGTCATCCTAGCTCACAGCAACCTCAAACTCCTGGGCTCAAGCGATCCTCCTGCCTCAGCCTCCCGAGTAGCTCGGACTACAGGCATGCACCACCATGCCCGGCTAATTTTTTCTATATATTTTTAGTTGTCCAATTAATTTCTTTCTATTTTTAGTAGAGACAGGGTCTCGCTCTTGCTCAGGCTGGTTTCGAACTCCTGAGCTCAAACAATCTGCCCGCCTCGGCCTCCCAGAGAGCTAGGATTACAGGCGTGAGCCACTGCGCCCGGCCTGAATTAGTCACATTTTTAGCATTAGTCACAGTCACAAACTCTTAGCAATTTGTGATTTACCTCCATTTAACAGGTTTATATGTAACTTCAGAAACAAAAGCAGGAGCCTCACTGCTTCGTTTGCCACTCAAAAACCGAACAGGATTCCTTTATTAAACTAATTGAGATTTAGTGAGTACAAAATTGGGAGTCCATTACTCTTGAACAAATCTCTAGACTTCAGATGCCCCTCTCCAAACTTCCTTCCTTCCAATGCTCCCCATCTCAATGGCGTCAATATCTACCCAGACAGCTGATCAATTCAAAAACTAAGGAAGCATCTTTCATTTTTCTTTCCTCCATCCACAACATCAAAGCTACCAGTGAAGTCATGCCAAAATACATCTCAAATTACTTCTCGCCACCTCCAATGATATTATCTTTGTCTGAGCCATCTTCTTCTCTTACCTGGATTATTTCAATGGGCTCCTATCTCCTACTTTCTGTCTTGTTCAAACTCTACTCTCCAAATAGCAGCCAGAGCTGTCTTTTAAAAATGAAAATTGTATCATCTGCACGTTAAAAACCCTCCAGTGACTGCCCATTTCAGTTACACTAAAATGTAAACTTCTTCATATAGCCTCTCAAGGGTGGGGAACCCGTGGCCTTCTATTAATAGATCCTTAAGTGCGGCTTTTTGAATGAATCCAAATTTTACAAAACAATCCCTGTCTACCATCTGAACTTCATTTTGTGCCACTCTCTAATTTACTAACAGATAATTGTTGGAAAAACAAGTATTCATGTGTGTATATAGTTAATAATTTCAATGAAGTTCAGAATTTGCTTTTTAATTGTTGAAACTGAATCTATACAGCCAATACAGGCATGTATGCTACTGGAGGTAAACAGCAATAGGGCCGATAACAAATACACATGCACTTGGAACAATTATAATTTCTGATAGCTAGACTTACTTGCTTAGTTGTGCTTTCCTTGGATCAATGCATTTTGATAGTTATTCAGAAAAAAATCTAAGGATAATGCCCCAGAGAGGTAGAAGTTGGCAGAATAACTTAATCTGAGATGAAAATAATATACTGATAACTGCAATGGTTACTAAATGTGAAGGTAGTCTGGTTGTAACATCTATTACTCTGCTGATCACCAAGTTATTTTGGCTAAATAGCTGGCCAAGCAGGTATCTCTTTCCTTCTTCATCATGTCATGCATGACCGTTTCAAAACTTGAAGCTTGGTCCAAAAGTATCCATATAGTACAAAGTGGTTTTTCAACCCCTTGGTAACCCGACTTACAACCCTGTCTAAGTACTGAGAATACAAATCTGCACTTTTCTTTTACTAAGATTTATTAGGCACCAACCATATATATGGCAGGTAAATATATAATTTGCTAAGTGCTGAGGATACAAAAAGAAATTGTCATTGTCTCAAAAAAGTTATAGCCTAAGTACATGTAAACAAATATAATATTAATATAATAATACAGTTATACACAAAGTACAAGACTACAGAGGAAGGAGTAGCTACATGTGTCCAGGAAAGCTAGAGAAATAAAACAAAAAAGAGCTGAGATGTGAAGGATGAGTTTTAAATTTTCCAAGTAGATGAGAGGTACGTGGGAAAGCAGGAGACTCACAGAGAGAGAGGAGAACAAGCAAAAGCATACAGTAAAGGAAAGATTTTAAGCTCTGAGGACTACAAGTAGCTGGCTAAAGTCAAATCAAGAAAAGTCTTGTATACACTACACACTGAGGATTTCTTTTACAGAAGATGCTGTAAGACCATCTCAGGGCTAACTTCCACCTTTTTCATCTATACCCTGAAGGGGTAGCCCTTTGAGGGTCCCAATGTATTATGGAGAGTCCCTATGCTATACATAGTTAAAATACAATTGCAGTAATAAGAAATATCCCCAGTCTCTTAAATCTATTAAATAATAAGTGTTTCAAAACTCTTATTTGTGATAATTTTCCCATGAACTCATACAATCTAAAAATAGTCAAACTCTAAGAACAGGTAATACCTGACTCAGGATCAAAAAACTTACTTTCCTATATAATAAATAATCATCAGTGTTTTAAAATTTAAAAAAAGTCTTATATCATACCAAATGTGGAACTATTAAAACCACTATGTGAAAAAGATAAAGCCTTGTTATAATTATAATCTTTAAAAGTGAAATCTGATTAATCATTTCTCAAGCTGGAAATGAGGAAAAGTAATCATTCTCATGAATACACACATTCTATTGGAAATGATGCATCAAAGTGACTATTATTTCTTCAAAAATAAGCAAATAAAGGAGAAACGGAGCTTTTAAAAATGACTCCTTTGGTACCCAGATGATTGTTTGGTATAACGTAAGAGTTAAAATTCCAACAGTGATGATCAAAAAGCATTCTACATATACATTATCCAGGAAATTTTCTCTATTGTAAGAAAAGGGTTGTCCTAGTAATTGCTGACCTAAGAAAAGCAGGATTTGAAAACATCAAACTTTCCCTTTGCTAAGCCAGAGCAAGTAAGTAAAACTATCACTGAAATAAAATTATAACCTATTAATCAAAGACAGCCTCAATATGAACGATATGAATTTTTTAGGCTGACAGGCAACAAACACTTATTTAAATATCTTAACTATTTAAATGTGGAAAAATAAGAGTTGATTCTATAACATTAGAAATTTTAAACAAGACTTTGGTCTACCAAGCTACTACATTATCATTGATATAAAAATATTTGTATACTTTCTCTACATATGAACTCAGAAGCTAAGAGCCAATGAAAATCAAAACATAATTCTAATTAAAATTAAGTATGATATCCCAAGTTTATTGAATTTGATTATCATAAAGCATTTCACTACAACATAGCCAATGCTTGTAAACTGATAAAATCTAGTTTCTTAAATTACTTGGCTAAAGATTAGATTCTGTGAGCCTAAAAATAAATTATAATCAGTAAGATCCAACTTCAAACAACCAGCCAGGATCATTCGTACATCATTATATAACCTAAATGAATAAATGAAAAATTTTTTTAAAGGTAGAGAGAAACATAAATATAAAATATTAGTATTAGAAAGGATTTTATAGATTAATTATGACTCTCTTAATTAATATATGAATAAAATAGCTGAGGAAAGTTTAAATAACTTGGTCAGGATAGTAGAAAACCAACATATATTCTAAAGTTACGGGCCTTGCAGAAAAAAAAAGAGAAAACATATAAACCTATATAGATCACTATATTATACTAATCATAATGTAATTAAAAATTTTTATGGAACTCTTCTTCAAAGACCTAAATATTAATTATATCTCATATTACAGTAGTACCAAAAAGTAAATAGAAGTACAACTACTGTGCCACTTATCAAATCATTTCCTCTCAGCTCCAAAATTACCCTTCACTTTTACAGATTAGGCAACGGAACTGGTCCCTTTAAATATTTTTCCTTTGCCAGTCGGCATAATGTTAAACTTTGCCAGCACAAAAGTTTACTGGTACTGGAAGAATAATGCAAGAAAAAGGAGTTTGCTTCCTATTTCTGGCGTGCTTCCCCAGCAGGCTCCTGCTCAAAGGTTCATAGGTTCTTCATGATAGGGACTTCTAGTGTGGGCAGCTTGTCCAGTACCATAGCATCAGGGTTCTATGGGGCAGTCAGCTTCTTCAAGACCCATCTACTGAATGAAAGGTACAAAACCCAGCAGCTTCTCCTGCATCACCATCTCCCCATGTCCTGGAACATTCTGTAGCATACTACCTTTGATGAGATACCTTCCCTTAAACATCCTTTCCCTACTCCCTAGAGAGAGGTGTTTCAGCAAGTTCTTCCAGAGGGGGATGCCTGGCAAGTTCCACCAGCATAGAATCACTGGTAATCACTGAGACTTCTCTGCCATCCCATGAGCCATGGCATACCCTCTTCAATAAGGTCTAGGTCTCAGCACTGGGCGGGCCTCTTCCTTAGGTGGTTTATCTCAGTCCTAGGGTTAGTGGCAGCTCATTATACCTGTTATTTTTGTGTTTTAGAGTCCTCTTTACTTTTTAGTAACCAAGCCCTTACTGCTCCAATCTCTTATTATAGGTAACTTTCCCTGTTGGAACTACTGCATGGTTTTTCTGACTGGACCCTGACTAACACAACCACCAACATACAGTTGCTACTATTGTTAAAAAAAAAAAAAAAAAAAGAAAGAAAGTTCTTTTAAAGATACATTTTTGGAATTATTATTAAAACAGATGTTAAAAAACTTAAGATATAGGAAATCTAACACAATCAGGACAGGAAAATATATCATTTGAATTGGGAGGTAGCAAGGAAATATTCCTATTCTTAAATGAGACTTTAAATGATCCTGTGAATGATAAATGATCCTTTGAATGATTCAGATCTTACAAATTTTAAAACAACTATTTACTCATATTTCCAAAACAGAAGGTTTCCCTTTGTAATTGCTAGATCCAATGTAAAGGATGTCACACATTTTCTTTTTATTACAGTCAATTGTTTATAGCTTTATCATTCAGTAGCTAAATTTTCCTGTAACCATTCTTACAAACTGAACATTCTGTAGATATAATAAACACTCATTTGAAGCAGTAATTAAAATAAAGTTACCTGAGAGAAAATTATTTAATTCTTAGATATTTCTTGACCTTCTGGTGAGGAGTTTTATTAGCTTATGATAATTTTTTCTTCATTAAAAACCATTTTTAATTTTTTCTGTATCTCAAAAAATAGTCACATGGTAGTCACTTGACTGCCAGGTCTAAAAATGTTTTAAATAAAACTAAATTTTCTAAAAGACTAAATTTCAAATTCTTAAGCAAATAAGAAAATTAACAATGACTAGCTTGGCAGCTTTGTCCACACTATTCTTACCATAGGAACAAATAACTTTTTAGAATGCTGATATATTAAGGTTAGAGATAGAGATAATTTTCTCAGTTAACTCATACTTTATATATGGCATGTCGTCTTCTCCCCCCACCCCAAACAATGTTATTCAGATCATGTCACTTGGAGCTATTATTATTCACTGAAATAAAATGAAGCATATTTCAATTTTCTGGAGTTTAAGGCTGAATGAATCCCTAAAGAAACTAAGGGACCTATGTCTGTGTAATAACTTACAAATTATACACTTAAGTTTAACAAAATAATGGACAAATGACCATTTCATGATTATTTATAATTTCTTTATTTCTAGTTTCTAGACTTTTTTCTCTCATTAAATTATATATATATATTTTAACCACTTTACCTTTCTGCTGTAAGGATTACTAATTACTAACTTGGTGTCGTCTGAGCCAGATAAAATATATTCTCCAGTGTCATTCCAACATATTGTATTAACCTAAAAAGAAAGCAAAAAAGAAATATAAGCAAACCGGACATAATAGAACTATGCCATCTTTTAGTCACCTGATGGCATAAAATTTATAGCACTGATGAGGTCATATCTACGTTAAAAAGTATTTACATATTGAAAAAATAGACTTCCAGTTTCCAGTTTCACATTTAAGAAGCTTGGAAGTCATCACTCCACCCTAACAAGTAAGAAGCTGAACAGACTGCAAAATTAACGACTCCTCTTAGATCACTCAGAGAGGTGAGGACACAAGACAAACTGCTACCCTCGAGACTGTAGAGACAAGTAGGTAAATAAAAGGAGTCTTGGCTTACCGGAGCAGAAACCTCTGTAAAAAACAGGACCGGGGTAAGAAAACCTGAACTATAATTGATGAATTGCTAGAGGTCTGGAAAGGGCAAGTCTGAACTGTTAAAAGCTCTAGGGGGATCCGGTCATGGGGAATCGGGTGGGACCTTCTATTTTGAGTTTTAATTCCAGGGGCTCAACTAGGTTCTTACAATAAATTTCAGAGAAAAATCCCCTCTGCCTCTGGCAGGGGGAGAAAAAAAGAAACCATTTTCAAATACACCAGAGTACTCAGTTCTTAACAAAGTCTGCCCTCAGGAGAATCTATTTAACCACAGCTTAACCCACCGGGGTTCTATCAGAGCCTAGAGACCTGGGGGAAGAGAAATACCCAACTCCAGCCAACTCTAGCCTTCCACATAGGGGAATCAAAATACCCAACTCCAGCTCACTCTATTAACCTGTCCCACCTAAGAGGGGTTTGGCAGGTGGACTAAGACTCCCTTATGAAGTTCATAGTCCAGAGGCATAGACTCATTAAGAGACGGAGACCTAATCACACAACTATAGAACATTTCCTCTCCCCCTATACCTTACCATTACATTACTAAATACCTATTTACACAGTATCTTTCAACCAGTACATCATATCCAGCCATTATGAAAAACACAAGGCATACTAAAAGGCAAAAAATATAATTTGAAGAGACAAAGTATCAGAACTAAACACAGCAGGGATGTTGGAACTATCAGACTGGGACTTTGAAACAACTATGAATAATATGCTAAGGTCTCTAATGGATAAAGTATACAGCATGTAAGAACATACAGCCAATATAAACAGAGAGGGAAATTTGAAGAAAAATAAAAAAGAATTGCTACAGATTAAAAAAACAATGTAACAGAAGTGAAGAATGCCTTTGATGAGCTTACTGATAGACTGGACATGGCTGAGACAACAATCTCTGACCT